>VWZZ01005666.1:0-32190 GCA_013399095.1 Psophia crepitans
TCTCCGCCCAGCCTGCAGCTGTGATCTGTTCCTTTCGGCCAAAAGACGCAGCGATGCTGTGTGCACAGCTCAGATTTCTGCATCTCTGCAAGACTTAGTAACTTTTATCCTTGACAGAATTTAAGGGAAACGTAGGGAACTTGGGAAGTGTCATTTAGATCGACAGATTCAGAGAGAGGAAGTGCTCTGGGACCAACCTCCCGCTGGAGAAGGGCTTCTTCTCCCCTTCCACTGGCCCTGTCTCCACCCGTCCCTGAAGGACTAAATGAGCAATTCAGGCGCTTCTTTGTGGACAGTCAGCCAGCCAAGTACTCAGTGCTGTGAATATCTTAAGTAAATTCCCACTGCCCCACTGTCTCTTCTTCATCCTTCGCCACCGTTTTACTGACTTTATTTAAAAGGAAGTAATAAAATATATTAGAAGAATAGCAGTGGCCCAGGTTTTAAAGATCATTCATGGAGGTTGGTCCAAACTCAGATGAGCCATTTCTTCACAAAACGAGCAAAGATTTTTAAAGAGAAACCAGACCCGTGTGTGCCGTGCACACGATGGGCCAAATGCTAATTATTGAGAAAGAGAAACCAGGCGATGACAGTCACCGCCCCTCAATTGCTTCTTTAACCTTCCAGCACACCAAACGCAGCCGACTTTGCTGGTGGTACTTTGCTGATCCACGAGCACACGGCTCAGTGTAGCACCATAAACCCCAGGGCCTGGAGCCAGCGATGACGTTCGCACAGCTTGCCATCTCTGCCCAGAGACGTCTCGCAGGCAGTTTTGCTACAGCAATTACGTAGCACCTTAGAGAAGCTTCTTGCATTTTTTCGATAACCTTCCATTCCTAAATCAATGTTGGATGACCGCCTCTCCGTGTTGCTGACATCTGGAAGATGCTCCACCAGAACAGGGCCCACAGGACTGCTCACAGATAGCTCTGCTGAGGGGCAGCGGAGCCACAGGGAGGAGAGGAATCAAGCGCCCACACTTCCAGCACCCACTTGCCGCCCCGAGCTGGGCTGAGTTGCCCCTCACCTCTTCCACAGACAGCGGCCACAGACAGTGCTCCCGTTACTAAGACCACCTCTTTGCTTAGAACATGTATTTTAAAAGAAATATGGAAAAAAACCCATTATATATAATACAAGATTGATGAGTAAAGCCTGTAAGATCACCAAAGAAAAAGAGAAAGCAGCTCTGTGATAAGAACAGCAGATTAAAACATGAAGATGTAAAAAAAAAATTAGAATACTTCATTTAAAGATAGTTCCAGATCTGATTTTATTCTGAATTTCACAAATAACAAGCATTTTTCTATTTAAAAAAAAAAAACTAGGTAAGAATCAGTTTAGTTACAGCCAGAAATATTTACATTCTTAAAAGACATTTCTATCTCCTTCTCTGTACAAGGCTGTGGCCATTACTAGGTTAAAGTACCCCCAAAGGCATTTGTAAGTAAGGCATTACGGTGCCTGAGCCGATTCTCCGCTTGAAGAAAACCGTTTACAACTGCCGAGATTAAGGCTCTATTCTACAAATACTGAATTTTTACTTGAAAAATAAAAATACTGACATAATTACTTGCAGAAAGAGCCCCATCGGTTTCCTGGTGCACTTGCTGTGCTGATGTGCACAGGCCCCCGGAGAGCATTTAAAAGAGGAGCCTCTCTGGGTGAGGCCGTAACAGGGAACCGGCGCAGAGCCCCGTATAACTCACGTTAATCTCAAATTCCACGAGAGCAGCAATACAGCGCTAGCGCCATCGCGTCTCCAAAGCGCCTGGAAGCACCGTGTTTCACAGCGCAGCTAGGGGCACGGTGGAAGCGATCACCGACACCTCCCAGGCGGGACTGAAGGCAGTTCTGTGTAGAACTGTGAAGGGGGTGGGCGATTAAAACCAGCTGATTAAGCATTCCAAACCCAATCCCGGGCGTGACTGACTGCAGCCCAATTCCCCGGGCACCACACCACCTCCCGGTGCTTTCTTCTTCCAAACGGGAACTTGGAAACAGGGGAGGAGGTGTTCACACCTCTTACCAAAAATACTGCCAGAAGCCACCCAAAGTTTCCTGCTGCTGAGAGATGAAATACCGAGTGATGCTGCTGTGAGCACGACATTCACCGTCAGGAGAGTCAAACAGAGAATCTAACAAATACGGACTGTGGAGCACTAACACCACAAGAAGTTATGGGACCTTTTGAGTCAATGCCATTTCCACCTGCAGGCAAAGAAACTGAAGTCGCAGCATTATGTGACATGCCCAAGGTGATGAGAGAAGTCACTGCAAGAGCAGAAAGGTCGGGATCCTCGTTCCCAGCTCAAGGCCATGTGCAGTTTTCCTTGGTGAAGGTACTGTACCGTGCGTTGTTCTCTAGCAACAGAGAATTCTGCCTAACCAGCTGCTTTTGTCTGACCTGTGTCGCTGCTGTAATACGCGTTATGGGCACGTAGTAGTGGTCACCGCCCCGAGCTGGGCTGAGTTCAAGCAACGTCTGGCCAATGCTCTCAGCCATCTGCTGTGATGGGGCTGGGCCTGTGTGGGGCCAGGGGTTGGACTGAGGGGCCTGGGGGGGCCCTGCCAGCTCGGGAGATTCTACGCTTTATGAGTATTTCCCAGGTTAAGGTTAGCCCGAACGTCCCAGTCTATCTTATCTTCCTCCCAGTACAAGGAGCTCACAGGTTTATCACAACTCCTCCTCCAAAGGCAAATCCTGTCCCTTCCCCCTTACACAATGACACTCACAACGACTTGGAGGATAACAGGAGCAAAAGCACTGGCTTGCCCAGAGCGCAGCAGAGCAGCTCCTTCCCCACTAGCCAGCCCACCAGGCAAGCCCGGTGTTCAGGTGCATCCAAACACTGCTACTAAACCCCATCAGCTCTTTACAGAGGGGACAATCTGCCCGTGCCTTCACCCTGGGATTCCAGGCTGTCCCGTGCATCCCCTGCCACCAGCACCGATGCCGCTCAGAGATTTGGCAGTGACTGGGTCGATTCCTCTCGTCTTATTTGCACGGATTAGATCACCTACCTATATGAAAATATTCCCTCCATTTCTTTTGGAAATACAGATTAGCTGGTTCTGCCTACCCACTAGAACAAGCTCCTTGTTTTAGGGATAAACTTGAGAAGAGCAGGAGAAAAAAAGAAATAAACTGCAAAATAACGCAGGATGCTATGTTAAATCTATTCTACATTTCTGACTCATCCTTTTGTTTTTTTAAAAAATATGAGCAAGGAAAAAAAAATACCTATTTTTTTGACACAGAGATTGCCTCTGTGTTCTGTAGTATTAGTCACAACCAGGAAATCCCCCAATTTGGCTGGATTAAAAAAACCAACCAAACAATAAAAAAACCCCACCAAACAAACCCACACCACAAAAAGAAAAGCAAGTATCAGAATATTTAAATATTCAAGAACAAAAATCTCACTGTCAAGACACATACCTGGATAAAACAGTGGATAAGAAATTACAGCTCAATCAGACATTACATGGACTCTGCACTTTAGGACAGGAATTTCCACTAGATCGCGTATCAGGCGAGCACGTATCTTGCAGTTCAGGATATCTTCTGAAACAGTTTACAGGAAGAGACTTTGGGACACGGTTGTTTACACTGGAAAATTCATTACAAGGAAGTTGCAGCTAAATGTGTTTTGCCTCAGATTCCTGTGGTTATCAGATAACTCTTCTACAACACACAGAAAAGAAGCTGCTTCCAAATGTTCCAGTTCCTAGAAATAAGGTTTACAAGGAAAAACATCCATACCAAGTTTTAGAATATATTCTTAAGTTTGCAACGAATATTTCAAAAAAGGTGGTAAGCCTGACAAATTGTATCATGTCTTTTGGGCAAGGGAGGCTGGCTGTTACACGCTCCCTCCTGACGTGTATTTGCTCATGTCAAGGTTATTATATGACGTGCAGCGAGGCTTGAACAAAATCCAGATTCTCAATTTCTGCACTAGCTCCAAACCACACACTGCATCCTAAAGCCACCCGCCCAGGGGCTGTCGAGCTGTTGAATGGGAGCGACACCGAACCTGCCCGAACGCTGGGACTTCTCTCCTCGGAAGAACTGACGACACGACAAAACTGTTTCTATCAGTCTCTGACCTGGTAACACTGGCCAACTTCCTGCTGCATCCAGAAATCAAAATACTAAACAAGTAGATGAGAAAACACAGGGAAAGCAGAGCAAACTGTAAAGCTCAAGACACTGGCAGGATGAGGTTAAAAAAAAACCAAACAAACAAGACAAACCAGAAAGCAAACCCAACAAAATGAGCCACTAAGTGTTTTACAGGTGTTTTTTCCTACTTTCTTCTTTTTAAGACAAGCAGTCCAGGAGGGCACACACCAGTGCATCAGTTCGACCACTGGAGCTGGTTATCAGGGACAGAATACGGGGTAGTGGTTCACAACAGCCTGGAATCAGCTGGTGCCACCCACGTACGGAAATGCAGTAGGAAAATGCAAAACTTCCAGGAGCAGCCGCCGCCGCCACCGAGTGAGGCCCCTAACGGCTTTGGCTACAAAGGTTTAGGGTCTGCTCAGTAAGTCCCTGCAGGACAGAACACACACAAGTGCCACAAGAGAGACATCTTTCACCGCTCACATGGGCAAAGTGCAACACCACGCACGACGGGAACAGCAGAGGCAGCTGAGCGTACACCCACACTGTACCCAAAGGAACGCAGGCAATGCCGAGGGTGCTTCTGCGACCCCAGGAACCATTTCTTGGCAGACTGCAAACAAGGTTTTCTAGAACGATTTGAAAACAATTCACTGGTTACAGGAGCTAAATGAAATAACAGACCTCACAGCAATCGTACAGTTGGCACTTGAGAAATATATTCTGAATTTTGTTCTAGGTACATTCCACCAGGAGCTCAACGCCGTGGCACAGATTAACACAAAACCTTAGCTCTAGATGCATTGTGTGCACGTGTACGTGCACGCATGTGAAAAGCGCAGATCACAGACAGCAGAATGGCTTCCATCATTCAAACCGCACAGGAGACAATAAAACAATTTAGACATGAAACTTCCAACAGACATGGAAATGGAAGAACCCCAAACTCACACCGCTCCCTCCACACACAGACGAACCTTTCGCATTATTTAACACACACGCGGCCTGGAAGCAGGCCACATCCAGGGTCAGCTGTAAACAACTTCACCCTACAGGTACAGCTGAAAACCAGCATTGGAATCAAGTGAATTTTGTGAGCAAAACTTCAGTGCTACAAATATTTTGTGCAAGATAATCCTTTCAATCTACGCTGAGTTAAAATATATCGAGTTAAAATTAATCCTCAAAATCTTTCTTTGCATCTTCCTGAATTTGGCAGCAAATTCAGCACGTGCAAAGTCATTAGAGTAAGACTGCAGAGAGGCACAGTTCTCACAGCCTCCACTGTAATAAATAAGTTACCTGTCCAGAGACAGAAGTCAAGGAATCAAAACCAACTAGCAGCTTTTCCTGGCAATTTTTACTTCTTGATGTGCACTAGCTCTGGAGAAGGTTCACTGAGGAATCCAGGTACCCTGCCAGCCCTCAAACTCATTTTCAAGTATCTTTCAGCTGAGCTGTACACTTAAATTACAAAGGATTGATCAGATACTGTTCCTCGGCACTACTGCATTAAAACAACCGTGGCTGAAAAATCTCACTGAAGGCTATACAGTATCTATGTTCATATAAAAAGAGAATGTAAGGAACACAGTGTTTAAATTAATAAATAAGGTTAAAATTACAGGAAACAAAAAGTGTTGCCACTAGCCCTTTCTAGAATGAGTATCAGAAGAAAAGTCCATTTAACTTTCAGTCCACCAGCAAGTACACAGGAGTTTCATCAGAAAGCCGTGCTTTTAAAAATCTCTGGATTTTCTTCTTCCTCCTTGGAATCCCTTGTGCTACTAGATGCAGGCCTGTATTCTAACCTGGGGGGGTAAAACAAGAAAGAAAAAAAGAAAAAAACACACTTTAAAAAATAGATGAGAGAACGGGTTAAAAAAACCCCAAACCTTTGATATCCTGAGCCCCACCTGACGTTACAGCTTCTTAGTTTTAGTATCCTGTTGACTTCCATTGGACAGGCACCATTCATACACCGGGTGTATGCTTACGTGCCACCTTACGTGCAACCAGAGCCGGGGCAAAAGGACAAATGCTCTCAATACATTTTTAGGTCTGCTGAACTAAACTGGAAGAGTTCAGCCCTTCACTGGGGCTTACAGGAGTTTCAGACCCTAGAAAGATGGATTATAACCCACAAAGCGTTCCTGTACTTGTAAAAGCAACTATATAACGCAATACACTTTTACAAATGCATTCCTCATATGTGCTTTTAATTAGTCCTCAGAGTAAAATGATAAATTTGGAGCCTAATGATGTACATACAAACATACACACTTGGGAATCACAGATTGGTAGGGGTTGGAAGGGACCTCTAGAGATCACCGAGTCCAACCCCCCTGCCAAAGCAGGTGCCCTACACTGGGCTGCACAGGACCAGGATTCCAGTCAAGCTCTTCTACCTTCAACAGAGCACTACCTAAACTACCAAAACCACCCCCCTGTGACAGTACCCGGGTAAGTCCACTCCTCTCCTCAGAAGAGGGAACAGAGGTGTTAAGATCAGAAGGTGACACTCACCCTTTCACCAACAGCATTTGCTCAATTGTGTCTGGAAGAGGCATACCGTAGCTTTCTGGCAGAAATAAAGTCAGAATTCCTGACAGCACAGTCAGGCTCCCCATCAGGATGTAAGGCAGGAATCGATCATAGGCACCTAGCAGAATACAACAACAAAAAAACAAACTCAAAAACCAAACAGCTCTGAGTCTCCTAGGTACAGGGCTTTATCAGTGCAAGATTTATGCTTTCTGTAAAAAATGAACCAGCCAACTCCCCTCACAGCCTGGCACTCAAAGCATATGTTGTTATAAACATGGTTTTAAGAACTCAAGAGATGGGAAAAATAGCTCTAAGTGCCATCCCCTAGTGAGTCCGTAAGACTGTGAGCCTTCAGAGCATCGCTTCAACGGGACACAAAACACAACTTCTCCACGTTAGAAACATTCCTCAGAGATGCCAAGGCCCCATTTTTACCTGCAGGTTCACACGAGACCTGGAAACAGAGAAAAGTAGAAAAGCCCAACAACCCACAGAAGCAGGACACCGATGTGGGTGACCAGCACTGCTTTCCACCCGCCAGCATCTCCCCCGCACACGCACGGACTAGTCACCTTACCGAGGTAAACGAAGTAAGGCGAGAGGATGCTGCCCAGCCTGGAGGCCATCGAACTTGCTCCAACTCCCATGTTTCTCACTACCGTTGGGTAGAGCTCAGCCGTGTAAACATAAACCATGGAAAAGGCAGATGTGATCCCAAATTTCCCTAACATCACCAGCAGAATAGACAGCGCACGAATATCTGAAATCAAAATGCAGTAAGGACTTCAGTAAAGCTCTGACAATTCATGGTATCTCTTAATTCCACTATGTTTGTATAACTCCTACCTAATTAATTCCAGTATCTGGTGTCTTTCATCCCCTGTACATGTCTACAGGCATGGGCAACATTAGTATTTATTTTTTTTTAAATTATTAGGACTTGACGTTAATTTCCTCTTGAGCATGAGGCTTCCTGCCAAGAAAAAATTAAGGAGGAGTGACCAAGAACTGGACAGGTCCTCTCAGATTTCAGGGGCCAGATCCCTGCTATTGCAAACAATGCCATACATCCCTTCTTAATAAAGTGAGCAAAGTTAAACATTTGAAACAAGTTATTTTTGGTTTCCTGCTCTGGTTTCTCATTAACATTCCCAGCTACAAGTCAATGATTTAATTATAGGAAGCGGGGACGACTAACTGGGACAGTTAGATTTGAAATAGATCATATCAATGTCCAATCGACTCAAAGGACAGGAGGAAAAACAAAAGGAAAGAGAGAATGCAACACATATTGCCCGTATAAAACAAGCAAGGCACTTCTTGCACATTCTCTTTTGTTTATTTTTTGATTTGTAAACAAGTGCTAAGCAACAGCACCGCCCCATTGTATTCAACATCATTATCAGTAACGAGTCCATAACCCTATTAATCCAACTGGCCTAAAGACACATACGGCGTGGTACCCAATGAATGTTATTTTGTCCTCCGTTCCAGTTGCAAAACATTAACTATCAACGCTAATTCAGTACAAGCATCTTGGCTTATCAAAAAGGCTTCCACAATGACTCCTTGGAACAGAACTGTTTAAACAAGCCAGAAAGAGACAGTCATCGGCAGCTGCTGGGGAAGTAAGTTCTGCAGCCTCTTCGTAACCTTCGCTTATCAAATTCTGGTTGGTCTGGTCTTGGTTTTAACACTTGGACCTTACCGGGGCACCTTGCCAGGGATGCATGTTAAAGGCAGAACAGGACTACAGTGCTAGTCCCAACAGATCAAAGCCAACGATCTACCTTTAAAAATGTTTCTGAAATGACATGTTGTGGGTGCTCCCTGTGCAGCAGCACCGAGAGCCAAGGCAGAGGGGCAGTGACAGGGAATGAGTATCTGTACCCAGTGCCCTCAGGACGCTTTCCCTCCACATCTGCCCAGTGCACGGTACCACACTTCACCTATCAGACATATTTGAGATCAACTAACGATTCCATACGTGAAGGCACCAGTTGAATGAAGAGAAGAACACAGCCTCCCAAGAATAACGCAGCAGCCATTGAATACCGTCGGGGCAGATTGCGAAGCAGCAGCCAGGAAATAATGTAGGCTGGAACTTCAATCACTGCCGAGAGGAAGCAGTTCACGTAGACGTCTCCATGCAAGTTAGGTGTGTCAAGAGAAAGTCCAAAATAACCAACGGAGATTATCATCCTGAAAGAAGCAGAGTAACAGGATCAAACAAGTTTCTCATCTCCCTGAGGTTGCCATGAACCTCTTTCACATCTCTGTTAAGCACTGTGTAAGGCAAATTCAGTATCTGCCGGATTCATTCACCTCTGAAGCAGCTGAAGTGCTGACCAGAAACAGCAAGCTAACAAGTAAACAGTGCTGATGCTTTTTACCTTTTAAGTTGCTCTTTAATTCAGAGAATAAAATATATAAAAAAATAAAATACACTGTTCAGCATTAACACAACTCGGTAACTCCAGAGCTGCTGCTAGCCTTGCTGAGGCACAGGCCTGTGAGCCCACCGCTGCGGGATGGTCCTGCAGCTATAGTGGTCATACGTAGTTTCTGATGCCGTTGCATGACTTTGCAACTGTCCATCCCACTCTCACTCAGGCCTTTGCAAGGAAGCTCTGGTGATTTGTCACTTTTAGACATCTCATTTGTCTCTGCTAGTTGTGCTGATGGAGAGGGGCTGATTACTTCTCATGTATGCCCCCATATTTCAGGTCACCCCATGGAGATCACAGAACAGTTTGGGTTGGAAGGGACCTCAAAGCCCATCTAGTTTCCCCCCCCTGCCATGGGCAGGGACACCCCCCACCAGCCCAGGCTGCCCAAAGCCCCATCCAACCTGGCCTTGGGCACTGCCAGGGAGCCAGGGGCAGCCACAGCTTCTCGGGGCACCCTGTGCCAGGGCCTCAGCACCCTCCCAGGGAAGGATTGCTGCCTCCCAGCTCAGCTCCAGCTCCCCTCCTGCAGCTTCAGGCCCTTCCCCTTGGCCTGGCCCCCCCTGCCCTGCAACCAGCCCCTCTCCAGCTTTCCTGCAGCCCCTGCAGGCACTGCCAGGGGCTCCAAGGGCTCCCCGCAGCCTTCTCTGCTCCAGGCTGGACAAGCCCAGCTCCCTCAGCCTGTCTCCAGAGCAGAGGGGCTCCAGCCCTCGCAGCATCTCTGGGGTCTCCTCTGGNGGCTTTCTGGGCTGCCAGTGCACACTGCCAGCTCAGGTTGAGCTTCTCATCAACCAGCATCCCCCAAGCCCTTCTCATCAGGGCTGCTCTCCATCCATTCTCCACCCAGCCTGGGGTTGTGCTTGGGATTGCACCAACCCACGTGTAGGACCTTGCACTTGGTCTTGCTGAACTCCATGCAGTTCGCACGGGTCCACTTCTCCAGTCTGTCCAGGTCCCTCTGGATGGCACATCTTCCCTCCAGCATGTCGACCCACCACAGAGCTCGGTATCGTCGACAGACTTGCTGAGGGCGCACTCGATCCCAGCGTCCATGTCACTGTATAACAAAGATATTATACAGCGCTGGTTCCAGAACTGACCCTGAGGAATGCCACTTGTCACTGGACTCCACTCAGACATCAAGCCGTTGACCACAACTCTTTGAGTGTGAGCATCCAGCCAGTTCCTTATCCACCGAGTGGTCCATCCGTCAAATCCATGTCTCTTCAATTTAGAGATGAGGACGTCATGTAGGACAGTGTCAAATGCCTTGCACAAGTCCAGGTAGATGATGTCAGTTGCTCTTCCCATATCCACCAACGCTGTAACTTCGTTGTAGAAGGCCACCAGATTTGTCAGGCACCACTGGCCCTTTGTGAAGCCATGTTGGCTATCACCAATCACCTCCTTATTTTCCATGTGGCTCAGAAAAGTGATAATCATTGACAATGTTATGATACAGCAGTCCCTATTACTAGTGGTTATAACCTTAGCCTGACAGTTTGGACTTCTGAGTTTTACTGCTGCTGAGACCTATGGTAGCTTTTCATTATGTTTACCAAGAAGCTCTGGGTAGAGAACATTATTTCTGGGTCATTACCTTCCACACTTTGTGTATAAAGGCTGAGAGGTGTATGGCATCACGAGGGACCCAAGCAACGCGGGATTTTCTCTGCCATGCCCCAAGCTGGCTGGGCAGCACCCAAGTCACATTTGCATGGCTCGGTGCCTGGGCTGGTCAGCGTAGTGGGACAGAGCTTGGCGGATGGGAATACTGCCATCTTACCCGTGCCAGCTGAGAGCTGGCTTCCAGGTCAAAGGAAACAAACTTGGCCTTGGAGACAAATCCTGTCGTGTCTTGGGAGATACTGGGAAGGGAGGGTTGTACTTCACCAACAAGGAACATGTGGCAAAGAAGGAAGTAACAGGCACACGTGTCCACGTGCAGCAGCAAGGCTCAGAGCACTCAGCACTTCATCTCCTTCAGCATCTCTGTTATAACAGAATCCGGAGCAAAATGACTGCGCAGCACAAAGTGGATCACTGACCAAAGATTAGCTCCTCCTCTTCCTCACCTCACATGGGAAGAGCCTTCACAGTGCAACTGCTTAAAATAAGTTGCCCAGTGTACGTGGGAAGGTGTGAAGCCATACAGCTGAGGGTAGCCCCCCCGCTGCTGTGCGTGCCCTGCCAGCTAGAGCCGTTGCTCTCAAAAGCAGTTCCGTGGTGTTTCCCACGATGCTGTGCAATACTCCCAGCCCCCTGCTCCGAGGAGTTATTTTTTCATACAACAAATCGTGCTTGCTGGAACTCGCTTTCGCCTCAGCTTACCACACTGACAAACCTTGATACAGTTATGCATTTTCTAAGAAATCTTTAGGGGTATTTACACATCCCAGGGTGACAAGAAGCCAATCTTTCTCCTCCCTGATGCAAACTCAGCAAAGGTATTCGTTTAAAGGCACACTACTTACTCAAAATTAACAAAACACTCAGCAATATGTAAAGGTGACATGCTGCTATCGGCAACCATCCCCTTTTACAGAGCTTCTTTTATGAAATCTTTCAATTCATAATGCAGAACATATCATCAGTATACCATGGGTTGGAAAACATTGCTGTTGAGTCAGCACAAGACGCTTTCTGTTTTAGGAAATTAATTAAAAGGATGTTAGGAACTGACAGGCAAGGTAAGAACACAGGAAAACGTTGCCCAAACCAACCGAATACTTTTCTGCCAGAGGAGGTAAGATTGTGTCAGTCAGTTGCACATGTTTGATACTGTGACTATCACCAAACTCCATTTATCATACAGTAAAAAGCCCGTCAGCATCTGGAACGGATTACACACGTACTGCCACGTCACTGTTCCTCTCAGATGCTTTGTCCTACCAGAAATGCTGTTGAAACAGGTTTTACATTTGATTTCTACAGCCACACACGACAACATCGGCTGAGTCGAGGAACTTGCTACTGATCTACACCAAGCAGATCAGAAGAAGTTGGGCAGTCTCAACTCTCTAGCTCACTTCCACTTAAAGGTGAGAGTCGGGTTTCGTACTTGGAGGGGAAAAACAACAGCATATGGAAACTGTACTGGTATGTCTGCAAAGAATCAATGTTTCTTTTCTTTTTTGAGCTGTTTTCTGCTCAAGTTCCCTTCTCAGTGTGTTTGTAGCACTGTGCTCGGTGATGGGCAAGGGAATCCAGCTTAAACATTAGCCAAGTCATCCTTTGACCCCCAAAAGCCACATCAGCAGCTCAGAGGGCTGAACTCCGCGGCTGTGCCTCACCAAACCACAGAACATTGTTCAATACAGCAGCAAATAGACTTAGTTAGCTTCAAAGCACTTGAGGGACCTTCTTGGATAGGACACTGCAGGTGTGTGCGCACTAATTAAACCTCACTTTTATAGCCTCTGGCAGGCTGTAAGTTACCCTCTTCATTTTCTCTCCTTTGAGCAGTTACAGCTTCATTGAGATTTCCCATAAAAGAAAATGACAACCATTTAATCAAACTGAGTATAAAGCACGGCTTCAGCCAGTGCAAAACCAAGCTGCAGATGGCCGGTAGAGCAGGTAGCAGGAAAGCCTAGGGAAATCTCAGGTTAGAACATCAAAGGCAGCTTTACCCCTTTAAGAGACAACACCAAAGAGGTGGGAAGAGTCTCCCCAGAAGCGAGGCATGGCTGTGCTCAGAGCCCTGGGCAGCAGTTCCGACTGGGGACAGGGCATGACTCATTCCTCTTCAGAGACTTTGTTACAGTCAGATGAGGATTCCCCAAGGCCCCATATCAGGCAGGCTTCCCATGCATCACTGCCAGCTGATCTAATTCTTGCTCAGTTCAGGATACACCTGACTGCTTCAGAGAGAAAGAACAATCCAGATGTGCTTCTAGACTGTTACTGAACTGAAGAACCTATGTAACCAGCATTTTGTTGCTTGAGCCAGCAGATCATTGGGGTTTGAGCTGGTTTTGTTTGTCCCTCTTCAGAACACCCTAGCGTTCCAAGAGCAGTTTTAAATTGTTTTGCTGCTTTTGTGCTTGCATACTCCTGAACCACACTTGCTTACCAAAGAATCACTGACATAATTGTGATAGTTAGGATATTTCGGGTTTTCATTAGATCCAAAATGGTGTACGTCTGTTGCTTCTGGGAATTCAAATCTTGCAGCTGGAAAAAAACAAACAAACAAAAAACCATGGGAACATTAACTTCCTGTAGGCAGAATTACTATGTAAATAAATCCACGCACACACACTTATACATCAGTATTTTGACATACTGCAGAGCTGAAACAGGTGCCTCTTAGCCAAACACATATAAGCCATAACAGCCAACTACCTGTGAAAGCAGTTGCTCCTCCCTAATTTACAGTCACATAAAATTTAGGCTGAAATTAGTACTAATTTTCTCTCCCTGAAGCTTCACTGCTCATCATTACTTTTATACTTCAACTATAAAGCCACAGTATTCATTCACAATTTATGCATCACTATTGGCAGGGTCCTGACGTCCAGTTTTGAGCACTGCACCTTGAGAATCATGCAAATCAACTGCACCAGACAAGCAGAGAGCAATGAGGATGATGAGACATTTGAAAAACCTGATCTGTAAAAGCAGAGGGTTTATTTAGCCTAAGGGCCAGAAAAAACACCATGATAAGCTGTGCCCTACATCCACTGCATGCAAGGGAAGAAATAACAAGATTAAATCACAGCAGGAGAGATGCAGTAAATGACTCCTTGTGCTGGACCTAACAGTAAAGTATTTAAACTGAGACAAACTGGCTGATGAGCTGAGCAGCCCCCATCGTTATCTAGCCTGTTTTTGAGATCTTCTCCTAAGAATATAAGCAAAGAGACAACAAACTTCTCCTTTCCCCACGAAACTTTCCAGCTCCTCAAAATAAAACCACTTCCGTGTAAACAATGCAAAGAAATTCATCCACGAAGCATGCGACCAAGTTTTGTGCTCGATGAGACTGCAAAAAAGGGAAGATTTTAAGTTTGCAGGGTTTTTTTTTGGTTTAGGACTTTTAATTTAGACCCCTAACAAGAAGTAACAAGGGAGAGATTTTTCAAAATATGTAAAAGGTGATTTAAGAGGACAAGTTCCATTGATTAAAACTATCAACTCTGATAAAGCAACGCTACATGGCTGAAGAACCACGGGTTTCTAAACATGTCATATTTTTATTATTGCAAAAGATGATGTGTTTTCAGGATTTATGACAGGTTGCTTATCAATTTAATGGTACTTTCAACAGTCTTACAGAAGGAACATTTACAAGATTTTCATCTTAGAATCTTCCACAGAGATTCTTTTTCTGTTAGGACATTTTATATCTATCCGAATCTCTGTCTGTCAACAGTTAGAAACCTAACCCAGAAAGAAACCAGCATCCACCTCAGCAGCTCAGAAGAATCAAATGAAGAAAGGTAACACTGCATTTTTTTTTTTAATTGACACTTTTTGAATTGTAAGCTGCCAAGACGCCTCACAACACTTATGCGAGGCCTTCTTTTTCCACAACTAGAAGAATTACTCTTGCCTGACAGACCTCTATTTTGTGCAAGCACAACAAACTGTACACAACAATTACTTCCTCCCTTGAATTTTTAGGTCAGCGTAACCCGAGAATGTCATAATAAATTTTACTATGTTTAAAGACTGAATGCCTTTTGTTTGCACTGTGTACTCCTTCGTGGCATGTGCAAATGGTTACCAATAAAAGTAAACTATGATCGTAGCTTCACTTACTCACCACTTTAAACTCTTCTGAACCCTTCTAGCCTGGTCTAATATACCATCCTCTACTTTGTATTAGTTCCAAATTCAAATATTTTATGCCCTGAAACATCAGGCTGGTCGAGCAGAAGTAGTTGGATGTATTGCACGACACAACACACCAATAAACAGACAAAAGCAACCATCAGTTTAACTTAATTCCTCATCGTTCTCTCTTCCATATTCAGTTGGTGATGTTTCTATTGGCAAGCTACTTGCTGAATACTAATTTCAGGTCCTTAGCTTGTCCCTCGATTCAAAATATAGATTATCTCCTCAATGTCTTGTAAATTGTATCTGAGCTAATGGAATATTAAATTTATGTAACCTCTGCAGTCAGGTGAAAATTGTTTCCGAGTGATACTTTGTTCTGAAGATCTCGAGGACAAAAGAGCAGTGCGATGCTCGCACACAGCGGACTTCAGCGCGTTTGCTTCTACAAATCTTCATTCTCTGTGATACCTTTCACTCTGCCTGCAGCCAAGCCTTGCACCACTCGCACTGCTGTCAGCTTTGCAGCTCACAGCCCTTTCTCATAAATCACATGATCTTTCCTAAGTACTCTCCAGTTTTGCTACTATTTGTTGCCAAGAAATCAGCAAACAGGAAACAAAAAAAAAAAAAAAAAGGAGAGAACCCAAACAAACGACAAAACAAACCCAGGAACAGTAAAATTCAGAGATTCACAGTTGAGGACAAAAAGGACCCTGCCTTTTAGGAGTAGGATAAGCAGACAAGGACAGACTAGAACAACAGCCTGTGAGAAGGGCCGAGAGCGTAAAATGATGATTTGGAATTAAACCTGCCATCCAAACATTTCTAGCCCCCTCATACGGGATAACTCAGTCAACCAGACCCTATTTGTGCTCCACAGCTTGTTTGCTACTAGTCACCTGCTGGATCCTAACTGGTTTTGAAGCCTCTGGACCCTAAATATTGCAGGTGCTGCTCTCCAGCTGCACGGGTGCGAGGAATACTCCAAACATGAGCTCAGGTTGCTCCTCTACCCAGAACTCGCTTTCCAACTGCACAAGGCCTGAGGGCCAGCAGATTTCTGAGAACCTCTCCGCAGCATAAACATGCTTCCTAAAAACTCAAGAGAGGCTGTGAGCCTTCTGCTTTACAGCTCTTCACAAAGCAGACGAAAGAACAGCATAAACAGGCCGCTGATGAAGAAAAGCGTCGCACAGATTTTTTTGATCACAGCATCACTTTTACCTTAAAAAGTAAAAAGATGGAGAGGAGTTCTGCATTTAAACAGTGCCTGTTCACTCAGCTCATTTTCCTTCAGGATGTTAATCTGTGTTTCTGAAAGCTGATGTGCAATGATTTATTTGCAAATCAGCACCGTGAACTCCAGCCCACCCTGCCGCAGAAGTCAGCATTTCCCAGGGGCAACACCCCCACTCCTGCCCCTGCCTTCTGCTGCCTCCTAATCCAGCCCCGTTCAGAGATGGCAAACAGACCAGTATTTCTTTCTAAGAACAAGAGATGGAGGACCACAGGGACAGTAACCTTAAGCAGACGTTGGAGTCAGAGCTTATTTTCCGTTCTCCTGTAATGCTGGCAGTGGGTGAGTTTTCATGCATAAAGCATAACGAATGAGGGGGGAAAAAAAAAGCACGTTCTGATAAAAACCCAGGGAAAAAGCTATCATAAGAAGGTCTGGGTTTTCCTGGCAAGACCAGGACTCTGTCCTACTATCTACAAATAAGAGGACAAACAGGTTGGTTTGTATCTCAGCTAACTTCAGCCCAAGTGAGGCCCAGTAGCAAACACATTACAGTTCAATGGCTAACCATTTTCCTTAGTCTGGCACAGACGCCTTGTAAAGCAAGTGAATATACAAGGTATTTTCATGTAAATGACAAGACAATGTCCCCTGCCAACCAGAACACAAGTGGGCAACTGGCCAGACAGACTCTACAGATCTGGCCCATTCTCCTGGATTATGCAAACAGTTTGTCTGGTTTTTGGAGGTCATGTTTGAACAAGCTTGTTTGAACTAGCGTGGAACTTCTACACCATGAGGTCACCAACAGCTCAGACCAAGGGGGGATACCTAAAGGAAACAAGATGCTGGAAGAAGCTGATGAGGAAGAAGAGATACTGCTGGCTACTCTACTCGAACAGAGCTCAAGTTTTGCTCTCCTTAACATGCAGTAGGAATTGGAGTTCAATATGGCACTGAATTAAAATGACATTCCTTCCACAGCCACTGGCCAGAATTAGTCCTGTGTTAGACTTTTATATAACTGCATTAGACTACACAAGCATAAAATCTGTTCAGCGCAAGTGTTTAGATCCCAAAGCAACAGTCACTTCAAATTCATTACCTTCCCCCAAAACCTAGAGTTTAAAACAAAACAGGTGGCTGTGAACTGGATCAAAAGAGATGTCTGCATTAGAATGCATGTTGGCATTCCAATGGGAATGGGACAGTCAGGGCTTTTTGAACATGAATGCAGGAGGGAATGGGTATTCTGCTTTGCAGGAAAAGGATGGCCCATTTGAGAAATACCTAATACACCACAGGTATAACTCAATTCCTACGTCTGCAAATTAATCACTTTACACAGTCATTAATAGGTCCATCAAATAACCAGACTGCTGAATGAATCTTACCTCGGTAGGATCAAGTATTACATCTGGGGCTGTAATGCCATTAGTTTTTGCAGCCTTTCGGATGATGTCTTCTGCCTCCTGAAATCTTCCCTGGGAGATCAGCCACCGTGGAGATTCTGGAATGACCCTGCAGAAAAGGTTCAGAGTAACAAGCCTGCATTTCCAGAGAAAGCACTGCTGCAGGCACCTACACACGTTGTTCCAGGTATGAAGATCTCAAAACTTGCCACATCTTGCAGAAATTAGAGCAGTGACAACAGAAATCAGATTTACAAGATCAGACTAGCATACTGAACAAGAACAAACTAAAATGCGTTTGTGGATTTTAGAAGTACTAAAGAAATAAGCAGTGACTCAGAAAAAAGAGCAACCAAAACCTTCGAAATATGGGAAAACAGTTTAATTAAAGAATTCAGAAATGTGAATACACAAGCAGCATGCTGTACATTAAGAGGCATATCCTTAAAGAATAACATACGTAAAAATTAGTAACTGTAAATACTGTCTTACAAAGGCAAGTCAGAAAGTAGAATTCGCCTGAGTCATTCAGTTTTGTAAGAAGCCAGACCGAATCGCAACAGGAACGCTAGTGTAAGTGAAGAAACACCACCACCCTGTGGACTAGTTAAGCTTTACAGGCCACCTAACAGGCGTATTTCACTAACTAGGGATGAAAACACACATCTTACAGATGTGTGAGTACTGTTTTGTAGGTTTTCCTACTTATGCCACCCGAGCATCGCCCAGTGTCCCAAACCAACTGGTCCCTCATTCTGCCCTTAGTTCAGGTCCACCCTTAAAAGCTCACAGATTTCAGCTGCTGCACAAGGATGAGTTCTACTGACTTTTTTTTCCCTTTGCATGCGCATCACTTAATTTTATAGAAGGCTATAGAAAATGGAGAATAGGCTTTCCAAGCATTAAGTCAGATCACCCTCAAAGCTACGGGCTTGCAGCTAAATGACTGGGAAGAGTCAAGGACACAAGGTCTGTTCTTCACCTGCCCATTCCTGAATTTCATCGGTACAGTCTGTCTGTTTTGGAGCCTGGATCTTAAAAACCCGCAGACAGGACCTAAAGACTGAAGTCTTTTAAATTAGTGATACTCACCACCAGAGTGGGATGCAGAGCAGCCCAGGTAAAGTAAGTGCCAGCAGCAGCATCCGCCAGTCTCTGATGAAGTAAGCAAACAGTGGCAGCAGCATGTAGCCAAATGCATAAAATATGCAAACGCCTAGTGTGCAGAACAGCACACGAATTGATTTGCCAAGAATTTCTGTGCCTGTTCAAAACAAGAGAGTGAAGATTAGTATCTGAACTTAATAGCAACCAAGCAACTTACCAAAAATACCTCTAACAATTGGTTTTGAGATACTGTGACCACTCAGTGTAGCACGTGTGGTGCACTCTGCCATCCAGCTTTAGAGGCACCACAAATCCGCTTCATGCCAACGATCCGGCGTGAGCCCAGCTAATAATACGTATAAAAGGAAGAGAACTGGGCCATACAGTATTTCTGTAGTTTGAAGTAGCCAATACTTCTATAATTTTATCTTCTTAGAATCTCACATTTTACTTGAGGAGCTAAAACGACCTGTCGCACTCCAAAACGTTCCCAACAGTTAACCTCTGCTCGATCTCTATAGGGTCCTCTCCAGCTTACGGAGAGAGATCAGCTTCTTTCAAGGGTTCATAGGAGGTGCCTAAATTAGGTTCCCAACCTGTATCACCTTCTAAAAGACTGTTTTGCTATCAGCCAAAAAACCTCGCAGCCTTTCGGTGTGCACACACGGCGTTCGTGTTGGGTCACTAACAAAGGCCAGGCTACCGGCAGTGGAATTAAACGCACAAACCCCACTTCCCTCTGAAATGCTTGGGACCTGCAAATCAAGAGACATGGAAACAAATATAATCTTCCTTGTTTCCACAGAAATCAAAGAAGATTACAGACGCGGCAGCAGGATGTCTGCAGTGAGGTTAGCTACACACTGCTTTCACAGCTGCACTGGCCGCCTTTGGCCCAAAAGGAATTTCTTGCCAACACTGGGTACTTTGGACAACGAGGTTACTGTAAACAATGTGAATAAAAAAATTGGTTTTTGAAATCTGATTCATAAGGTAATTCACGTTCCCATGATGAAATACGGTCTCAGTTAAATTAAGCTTAAGGTTCTTAAGCAAGAACTATTATGCCATTTACATTTTTTACTATAGGTTGTTTAAAGGAGACTTTATAATGCTTACTCTGTTTTTTTCCTTTTGCAAATTTTTAAATCAAATAGGCATTTAGGCACCAAAACAGACAACAGAAACCACTAAAAAAACCCACATGGCTTACATGTCTTTCCAACTAGAAGATGGACTTCATTTTGAATAACTGATTTCTGGTTTTTTGCCTTTTTAGCATGGCAAACACCAGAATTGCACCTCTGTGAACTGGAAACTTCCAAGGAGAGGAAGAGTTGTCCATGCATGGCGAGGACACACTATTAACAGCGTTCCTTGGCGAAACAAATCAACCCTAAGCCAGCACTGAAAAGGAGCAGGAAAAGGACAAGACTAAAGAACGCGTACTGTGCCCAGCAGGACTTGCATACCGAGAACAAACGCTGCCACGTAGTTCGATATCTGTCCCATGCCGACCAGCACAAAGAATATGGAGAACATCTCCCAGCTGGTAGAGAAGACTTGTACGAAGCTGAAGCCAGTCTGCATTGCCAGAGTTGCAAACAGCACATTCTTCCTGCCAAACCTTTCATGGACAGATTAAAAAAAAAAAAAGAAAAAAAAAGTATGATTATACAACAGCATGAATAAAATCTTCAGAAACAGAAAAATAAGATTACTCATATGCATACTTATGGAGATACAAAACATCTGCAAAAAGCAGAGGTTCAGGAAGTGTGACACAAGCACAACTATTCTAAATACATTAGAAAAAATCAACTGGCCAAGAGAAAATAATATTCCGAGGGCTGCTAGTTAAGATGCCTTTAAGTATGTGCTGGAAGACTGTTCCTTTTTTACTGCTAGGATGAGCAGGGAGAACAGTGATCAGGAGCACATTATTTAAAAGGCAAGATGAGATGTTCCTTCTCCCCTCAGGAGCACGCAGTTCATGACGCAGATCAGCACGTTAAAAACACAATAAGGAAGGAAAGCTTCTGAGGGAAAGGTAAAATCTGGGTTTGTAAGATGCGATTACCAGTAAGTGATCCTATGCTGCAATCTTCATTCCACTTGGTTTAAAAAATGAACCTATTTAAGGGATTCTAGCAATTCTACTGATGAAGGATTAATGAAAAGAAAAGAAATTAAACTAAATGCAGCTGTTGGCAGAGTGCCGATGGCCCGGCCTGGGCAGCCCCACGCCGCAGCAGGCCTTGCAGCCTGCGACAGGACATCTGCTGAGAGCAGGCTCACACAACCCCACTCCCAAGTCAGGCTTGACCAGGAGGTCTAGAGTTGGTGCCGCAAGCCTCAGAGAGGTCACAACGCACTAAGAACAGAACGTTACTTGAACTTGAAAAATACTTTGCCAGGCGGGGGGAGGGGCTCAGGCTCGATGCTGGATTTCCTGCACCAGACAGGCAGCAAAGCATTGCACGCAGCCCCACCGGAGTGGCCTCCTTGTGGGGCTTCAGGATGCACTTGGTCTCTTGTCCTTGAGCTAGCAGCAGTTCAGTGGCTACAAGAGTACTAGGTGAGCTGCACTGATGGCCTTGATTGCACCTGGTGAGGGTCTCGGTCACCATGTGAAGGAGCTGCATGAGAAGACTCCCATGGTGGTAGAGGTGGGAAGCTGGTAGCTTCTGGCACCAGGAGAATAGCTCTTGCCCGTTTAGCCACCATGGAAGACACTCAGCGCCCTCGTAGCAGATGAGGGGCTGGGAGCTCCGTTGAACACAGCACCCAAGCCCTGCAGCAGCACTGGGATGAAGTGGTGGGAGACTCCCTGCAGCAACAGGGGAAATCACCCTTTCATGAGAGCGCAGCTGGAAGGTGCCGAGCTCTGCCTGGTGATGGGTGAGCAGCCACCTGAGAGCTTCTGGGTCGGGATTAGCAGGCAGATCACTGCTGGCACCGCTGGGGGTGTCTGCTGCAGACCCCCTGATCAGAAAGAAACAAGCGAAGCCTTCTTCAGCCAGCCACAGGAAGCCTCGCGTTCAAAGGCACTGGCCATGCTGGGGGACTTCGGCTGCTCCAACACCTGGTGGAGGGACAAGACCCAGGAGGTTTCCGAGCACACCGATGACAACTTCCTAACAGAGATGAAAGAGGAGCTGACAAGGGGAGATATGGCCAGAGCTCAGGCTTGCAAACAAGGGAGAACTGTCTGGGGATGTAAAGGTCGGCAGCAGCCACGGCTGCTGGCTGTGCGACAGTCAAGTGCGGGAACGGGAGGGGAGGAACAAAGCAGGATCACAGGGAGGGCAAACACCAGCCTGGTCAGGGACCTGCTTGGACAAATCCCAGAGTATCCAGACTCTCCAGAGTTCATGGCTCTGGAGAGAGGTCCAGGAGTGCTGGTTGAGTTTCAAGGATCACCTCGTCCAAGCTCAAGATTGGTCCAACTTGATGAGCAGGAAACCACAAGAAGGCCCTGAATGGATGCTACCAGATTTGGGGCATAGGGTTTACGGCTCAAAGAAATAGAAACTCTAGAAGTAAAGCAGCAGATTAGAGGACCACATATTGTTCGCTGGGAATCAGGAAGATAGCATTCAATGCGTTGCACAGCAAATCCCAGGGACAAGATCAGAAAAACTGAGCTTTAAAAAAAAAAAAACAACACAAAAAACCACAAAGCCCCACCACCAAAAACCAAATAACTGTCAACATCACAAAAATTAATGGTGTCTTCCATTTTTTTTTTTTGAGTGTTTGTACTGATGAACAGGCAACCCCGTACACTCTAGGACTAGAAATACAGGAAAAAAATTTCCAAACAAGAAAGTGTTGCTTCTCTAGAGTACAGCTGAACAGCATTCATGCTCCACAGCTTCGCAAATGCAGAACATTGGACTCAGATGTTGCATTTGATGAGGAAGAGAAGCTATGGGTGTTTATAAAAAGAGAATTTAAAATATGACCTAAAAAAAAAAAAGAAAAAAGAAAAAGGAAAACAAGCCTCTCTGAACACAGTCCAAAGTAATTAGCAGACAAAGTCATTGATCTGATTTTTCCAGATGAAACTTATCTCCTAGACCTGTTTTCTGGCATAAAAACAGTTTGCTCCAGAAGTGATTTTGCCGAGAAAATACACAGATAAAGAGATCACCCACTAACAATCGTCGTAATGTTCTGTTTTAGTTCAGAACATTTACTCTATACACTGTGTACAATTAGATTAGACAGTCACAGAACAAAGACATGTTAGTAGTTGCAGAAAAACACAGCACAAACTTCACATACAAGAACAGCTAACAAAACAGCATCAAAGAGCCAGCAGCTGCGGTGGATATACTTTACTTGTCTGAGAGCTGTCCTGATATGAAAGATCCAAGCAGGACGCCCACAAAGAACAGGGAGGTGCTCAGGGGTCCCTTCCAGTCGTTGTCACATACAAGATTCCACTGTGGGGAGAGAGAACATAAAAGTCTTCAATGAACAGCATTTCCCTTCCCTCCTAAACGCCTTGGTTGACCCGGATAAAAAAACCAAATCTACTCTTTGGACAGACAACCACCACAAAAGAGTAACTGACCTATGGCACCGACCCAGCTCCATGAAATTAAAGAGAGGGATGCTGGGCGAAGGCCACCCGTCCCGAGCCATCTCGGGAGCATCCCTGAGGCCCCAACACGACCGTCAGGTGTGACCCTTCCTTCCGGCAGTTGATGGCTGTGGTATCTCCCCTACACGCGTATCAGCGGCAGCAACTAACAATTCACCGTGCGTGCGTCAGCTCCCTTTCAAAGGTTCCGCAGCCCCCTGAACTGCTGCAGTTCCGCTAGTTTTCAAAGGAGTGAGAATAGACCCCAAACTTGAGTTCCCTGCATATGGTTAAGTCTGCCATTAAAAATTCACATTTCTCATTTAAGAGAAATTGAACTGTACAAAGAAGAACATAGAAAAATAAAAACCTCCTGCTTTATTACATTTTAATATGGTTTTGAGAGACGAGACTGCTCACTGGGAACCTAACGCCAACTATAATCTTTGGAACAGAAATTGAAATGCACACCAAACGAAACAACATTTCTGAAATGGAAATCAAAGAGAGGGAAAAACCAAGACAGACTGTAATAGTTCCCAATCTCCTACCCACTGCAGTTGGATGTTTTTGAAATAACACTCATGTTATTTTTACATCTACACCAACAGCTCTTACTGAAAGAGTCTTAATTTTATTTTGGTTATCTGGTGGGAAAAAGTGCGTAAACATTACAAGAAAGGACAAAACCCAGCAGGGATGCCTCGTCCCTCTCCTCACTGCTATGTTGTGACTGGAAGAGTTCCCAGAGCTCTCCCAGTCCTGCCCTGCTCACCCAGCCGCCTGCTGGCAGAGGGCAGGAGGGGAATCTGGAGGCAACCAATGCTTCTGATGTGAGGCCAAACCCTCCCCGCTCAGTCATTCAAACAGCTCCCACAGGGCCCCCTCCGATGTTTTAGGGATGGAAACTTTTAGGTTTTAATCTCTATTAAAAGAGTTGCAATTAAAATATTCACCCTGACCCTAGTAATTAATCCCCCTTGCTCCCCAATTACAAATAATTACATATAGGGAGTTTTCTTCTTAGGTTTTTAAAATCTGCATTGTACCCCATAAGGTCTGCCCCTGCAGCCGCTGCGTGTCCCAGCTCCGCCGTGCACCCGTCTGCGGTCCCACGCCTGGGAACGCCAGCTTGGTTTGCCAGCTCTGTCTCCTTAGCACTAAGCCTTTGACTCCAGGAATCTCACAGCCCTCAGTCTATTAACAGTTCATGATACAACTACACCCCAGTGTATGTTTTAAGGTTGGGGGATCACTAAAACCCATGCACTGAACGAATACTGGCAACTGCCTTCCACTCCCAGATCCCCCGACAAAACTCAGCTGAACCACCGCTTGATTCATGGAAGAGCCTCTAGTTTTGAATTGCAACAGGAAGCTTTTACAGAGGTGAATGATGCTCATTCATACAGGCTGCACTCTCATCAGCATTTGTGTAACTTCAGCCACCAACTCAAGATTATCGTATGATTTCTTCTCATCATTACGATTTTTTTTAAGCTCATGGGAGTTAACAAAACACACCTTTCTGGATATATAACTGTACTCGTGTCACTCCATAACCTCTCCTTTGATAAATCTGACTGTGGCTTTGTGTCTAAAAAATCTCTCCTTGTATCAGACTTCACGGTCCTCGACATTATTCTTGCACTTATTCCCCAAACCTTTCCAGCCCCCCGCCCTGAAGCACAGGCACCAGCACTCAAGGCAGTGCTCCAACAAACCCTACCGACACCACCAATTATGCATCATGATGGACATTCCTTCCGGAATCATAGCTTTTTAACATGCTAACAAATTTATACCACTCACGTAAGGTATTCAACTTTAGTTATCAATATCATTTAGATTAATAACTGTAATTAACATCAATAATTAAATCTCTATTTATTCCACAAAAGCTGTACTTCATTATAGATTAAAGAAAGTTTGAGTAATTCTGCGATGACCACAGAGGCTAATCCAGGCAGGAAGCGTCAGCAAAACGTATCTGGCACCGTGGCAATACACAGCAAATGATTATTATTGAATTTACACAGGCCAAAGGTTTCAGTGGTTATCATACGCTTTCCTACGATGACACCTGCTTGACATCTTCAACAACACAACTAAAACCTAACTAGCCAAACACCTAGCTCAGTGATTTATAGTCCATCATTACTAAATAAGTCATTATTTTCCAGCTGATCACCCTGTGCTTGCGAGTTAGCCGTCTCCTCTGGGCTATCTCACACTCTGTACTTTGGCACAAGGCTGGACAACACTTGGCTTTCCAGACACTCGCACGCTTCTGCCCAGTAAAACATTTTCTCCAGACCACTATGGTAGAGACCTTGCTTGGAAAAGTTCGTGGTATTAAAGTGTTTTGCGCTGTTCTGCCAAAAGCTTCTTGCATTGGCAGGTGGAAACGTATCGCTCCTTAGAAGATGGCAATGATTACCAGCCTGTTTTTCTGGCTGCTCTATTAAAGCGGTGTTAGGAGCTGTTATGCTGAATATCACTTGACCCAGGCACCAAAGTGAACTTCAATATCAAATTTCCAAGGGAAAACTACCTTGGTTGTGCAATAGCAGTTATTTACAGACTCCACAGATGCACAACAATCAGAACAAAGGGATTTTAAGGTCTGTTACCCCTTGCCCTGGTAAATGAATGGTGAAGTCTTCAACTTTTTAATGACTCACCAACCAGGTGCTTGTCAGTGATGGCAGCCTCCAGAACCATTCTGCAACCAGTACCGCCCCTCAACTGTCCGTCGCCCAAGGAGTCACTGAAGCATCACTGTCAGAAGACCAGCATGGCAAAGAGCGAGTGACCCAGGCGCAGTTCCTGACTGAATCCTGCTGCTGGCAGTGCTGTTTGGACACACTATAACGTGACCCAGTGCTCTAAAATCATGTGCTATTTTCACTTCTCAGTAGCCTTTGAGTTAGCCTGCCAGCTGTAATGGCCTTTGCCCAGCGAATGAGATAAGGCTAACCTCAGCAAGGTATTGGGGCTCCAAACAGGAGAAAAACATTTCAGCTTTGTTTCAAACAGCGGCTGCTGATGCTGCGAAGCATTGAGCTCCTAAACACTGGCACCCAATGCTCAAGGCACGGCACAAAGCAGCCCCACTCCATTTTATTGTAACTTTAGAAGAAGACATCCTTCTGTTGCAGTTGAAACTTCTTACTCAGACAGCTTGCAGATACTTTGAGCTGTAGCTACTTCCCAAACAATTCATCAAGTCGGGGCGATGTCTTCGTCAGCAGCCTCACACCTAGCAGCAATAATTGCTTATGCATCAGAGGCGAGATGCACGGTGAGATATGCATCTCCACAAAGGATTCCTGCTGGTACCAGCCGCTGGTGAGGACAGGGGGGAAGAGGGGCTGGGGAAAGGAGCACAGGCTATGGAGACAGCCAGAAAACGTGGACAGCTTGGGGGAGAAGGTGGGGGGGATACCACAAGGGAAAGGGACTGGAGCAGTTGCTTCCTGAGCACAGGTTTGGGGACAGAGTATGAAACAGCCCCAGGTATTTACAGTCATCACTTAATCATCTCTTTAGGAGAACACTTCCCAAGTTCTGCTTCATCGTTTACATGGCAAGTCAGCTACCTGGAACCACAACCCCAACTCCCTTACTACAAGGCAAGCCCAGCTACAAAACCGAGAAGAACAAAAAACCTAAACTACTACCTCAGACCTCCTCCCTCCCCACCCACCACATTTCATTAGCTTCCAGCCTTTTATCTCAACACAACCTGAACAAGAAGCATTATTGTAGGTTTAGCTAGAATTACACTAAGTAGCACAGGAAGAAGTATGTGCTTAGTGTCAGTCCGGCTAGACTAGTATTTCCTGCATTCTGTCTTGTGCCTTTCTAATAGTAATGTGAACATTAATATAAGATCTCTATCCAAAGAGAAAACTAGCCTATAATTTTCACACAAGCCACAATCACAGCGAAACTCAGACCCAAGATGAAATGTTTGAATTCTTTAAACTGCAAACCATGGAACAACGTTCAAAACATAAAATAACGGTATCAAACTAAAATTACAAGGCGAGTTTAGGCAGACAGGATGCCACAAGTCCAGTTGAAGATACCACCACACCACAAGTAAAAAATACCATTCCTCCAAGTTCTCTAGGCCCTTCAAAACCTTAAGGGGTAAAGACTAATTTCCTGCGTGCAGGCTCTGCATTGCAGAATACCGTTTGCCTCGAAAGGAGAGCTGGCACTTCATGAATTACTGACAGTGAATCCTGCAATGGCTCTCACCCAGACACCGACACAGATCCCTGATCCTGCTTCACTTCCACTGCAAATCTCTCACAAGATGGTATAACAGGAATAACAAAATTCTAGCGGTTAATAACGAGATGCCTATCTTATTTGAGCATAACATTTGCCCAATACTTTTAGTAGATCATAACATGGAAATTGCTAATCTAACTACAGGGGAGCTCTTCCAAACGTCAGAAGTTCTTGCAAAACAGCAGCACAGCAAGCAAAACTACACCACTGTCAAAATACACGTCACTACCAAGCGTGTTTGGAAGGTTACAGAAGCAGCTGCAAGGCTGCCAACACGGTAATTTAGGACCTCACTTGAAAAAAGGTGTGTTTCTCAGATTATAGAGAACCGTTCCACCCCAGGAGTGCTCACCCTTCCCTAATACCATTACTAGAACCCTAAACAAAGGTAACTATGACAAATACAAAAACTCTGAGAGCCTTACGTGGTTACACCCATTATACAAGAAAAAGCCTCACAGGAAAAGGAATTTTTACAGCTACAATATATTGTGTCCTCCCACTCCTTCATTTTTTTTTAAACTGTTTTTCTCTCTTGCTGAGAATAACACACGACTGAAAAAATGAAATGAGATAGTCCCATGTGCTAATATTTTTAAAATTAACAGATTAGCAAGAATTCTTGAAGCTAATCCAGTATCCCGTACTCTCTCCTACCACCTGCTTCTCCATGCAAGTGGACGCAGGTTCTTGGAAGAAAAAAATCTTGCAGTCTCATGACTGAGTACTTGCGACCTTTGATTCAGAATCTGGTCTTGTTTAAACCCATACATATATGCTCTGCTTATTCAAGAGTTATGAGTGTTATTAAACACCCTTTCCTCTGAAAATACATTACTATATTCCAAACACTTAGAAGTTCTAGATGTTACATTAAAGCTTATTATCTAAATGTAAACAGCAGTCTGTATCTACAAAATGCACATTCTGCTCAATTTTCCCCCGTAGTTGTTTTAATTTTTTACAGAGGTAAATCGTGCACAGAACAGGAAGTAAAGTGCCAAACATTTTATAATTGCAGTGCAGAAACTTAACTCTCCTCCCATACATCACATTTTTGAGATGGCTGGAGAAAAAGGAAACAGGACATTGACATCAAAAACTGAGAAACAGGAGCTGAGTTTTAATCTAAAACCAAAGAGCATAATAGGCACATTACCCTATCATTAATCATCCATGGTTCCTCTAAAAAAGCATTGTTTCCATTTTAACAGTATCAACTGCAGGCCCATCATCCTGTAGTAATGCTAACCCTATTTTATGTGGCAAGGTCAGAAATGCCTGTACTTTGTACAGTTCTGAAGAGCCCTGCATTATGTGCTTCTTAAATCACACCTTGAAAACCTCAGAAGTACTTTTGTACACCTGTCAGCCGTTCATATTTACTTATTAAATGAAAAATCAGACTGTTTTTCCTTCTTCTGACAAGACTATTAATAACTAATATTTTGTACCTGCTGATCACTGAAAGGTCTTTCCATAGCCTTATCAGCTCCTGGGGCTGAGAAGTTGTCAGTATGAACTTCAGCCAGAAAAATAAGCAGATGTTAACCTACAGCAAGAAAGAGGATACACTGATTTTAAAAGATGAAAAACAACGGAGGTGACTTCTCATCTATGAGGCCACAGCAGTAACATGAATGAAGAGGTCGAGAGCTGAACCTGGATGACACGGGCTCGATTTACACTTTCAGCTGCTGACTCCACTCTTAGAAAAGCCTGTGGAAATCACAGTGTCTAGCAGGAGCCTGTGTTTTTATTTCAGTAAGGCAAAACAACACATCCCTCTGCCTTCCAACTAGGGGTGAACATCACAACCTCGAGTTTGACAGCTCTACCACACTGCCCATTTCTGTCATTCCAGATGTCACCACTGCAGTCTCCACTTGTTTCCTGAAGGTCTGACATAACCCACTGATCTCCAGGGACAGGGGTCTGGCAGCACAGCGGTTGTTTAAGTCCCTGGCATAAAGGGAATGGAAACCTCAGGGCCGTAATATTTTCCAGCCCCTTCTCTCCCTGTGCGTCCGTACAGGACCCAGAGCGCCAGCCCTGCGCCCAGCCTCAGCACACTCCGCAACTCCCGCTACGCACATCCTTCTTCTGCAAAAGCCAAACAGGCCCTGAAGGTCATTAAGAGCACAACAGGCATAAAACATACAGCTCCGGAGTACACCACCTGCACTGAACTGGTTTCAAATTGATGAACAATGCAACACATTTTTAGAAGTTGGAGATGAATACACAGATACAAAATTCGGTGTCTCTTTACGTTTCACAGTATGTAAGAATTACTCACGTATGGACTAAAGCAGCTTGACTGCTGTATCATCTAACGCCTTGTCATTATATCGTATTTCAAGTCCACTCATGCTCGTAACAGCTCCACTGCTCAATTCTATTCTCAGTTATTCAGTATAGCCCCATAACAGGTATGACTGGCAGAAAGAGTTAGCCTTTTCCCTTAATTACCCCTGGTTTTATTCCTTTTACTACCACATATGAATTTCTATTGCTCCTACATTCTTTTTTTTACAGGACTTACGGAGGAGTACGAATGACACAGGTGGCTTCCTGAGCCAAAGCAAAGCTTTTCTTATCCCCTGAGATCCAGCGTTTCAAAAAGTGAAAGACAGAAACGGATTTTGTTACACAGGAGCTGGTTAAATACTGCAGATTGGCTAATAACAACCTTCTGTTCTTAGTCTGTGTGAGAAAAGGAGGTCTCTCTTCAAATGATAGGGAACTGAATGCTTTAAGTCTCCCCCGAAAAGCAGAACCATTAACAAGGACTTTCTCTAGAGTCATCAGAGATTCAGCAAAAAGCTTTCTTAAAAAAAAAAATCCCCCTTCCCCCTCCCAGTCAGCTACAGAAATCTGGAACAAAGGTCCTCATGATTATTCAACAAGTTAGAGATATGCAGCCAAACACCAGATTAGTGAATCATAAAAGCAGCAGCAATGAGCCAAGAAATTAAACAAGCTTAACGCTGAAAACCTGCAAGCATGTGAAAGGCCGCAGCTCTTGCAAAACTCCCTCAGAAGCCTTAACATTAAAGAGGGAAAAATAAAAAAAATACTGCCTCAGCGCACGAGGTCCGGGCAGACAAACATTGCCTCCCACAGACACAAAACATCTGCCAAACCATACAGACAACAGGCCAGAGCTGCTCGGGAGTCGCAGGAAACGTTAGCAGCTTCTGGGTTTTTTATAGATTATAAGACTTCTCAACGATACTCTGGTAGCTCAAGACTTTCTAATTTGCAGAGAGACAAAGCTCAAACATGCCGCAGAGACCAAGTGCTGGCTGAAAGCACGTCTAAGCCAGGCCTGGCATTATATTACGGCAGTCGGAATCCTCCAGATCCGTTCACCCGTGAACGTGACCGCCCTGAGAAGATGTCAACTGCCTCAGGCTGCCCTAAGAGCAGCTCAGCCTTTCACAACACTGCGTTTCAGCAACGGCCAGGGTCTAAAAATTCAGAGCAGCTTTCTTCTCGAGGAAGACAGCAGCTCTTCAGAAATAGGTGAGGCAATGCCTTGTGCCACTTCTCAGCATCACTCTATGTCCCGCTGCTGTGCGTCAAGGGAAGTTTCCAGTAACTCCAGTGTCACCACTTGCATGCCTCCCTGTGCTGGCATGGCTCCTCTCCCACGCTCTGCTCCTCACCCCAGTCGTCCTCCTCCTGAGGAAGATTTCTACGCTCAGATCAGCTTATGGTCATTAAGTACTCACTCCCATGGCTATCCGAACACCCATCGCAACCCACTTTGCAAAGCAAGGAATAAAGGCAAATACAGTTCCAGCTCTGTAAAACTTGTCCACAGGAACAATCTGGCAAAGGAGGTGTACAAATGGCTTGCAAGTCTTCTGAAAAAAAAACTTATATGAGCTTTGAAATACAAATATTGCTCAAAATCCATTTCTTTGTATCTTAACAGCGGGTCTGTACAGCTTCCACCTGAAACAAGAGACACAATCAGCATAGCTTCAAGTTTGGTTGGTGGCCCTGACCACAGGCTTGACTCACGGGCTGTATGTGAGCAGCCGTGTCCCTGCACGTGAGCGGGGAGACCAAAGCAGCGGGCATGACCAGCGCAGGGACACGGCGGGCACACAGCGGAGTTCAGGGTCATTTTGGACCCAGCATCAAACCAGGGCAGTCCCTGACTCCTGCACCTTGCACAACCCAGGATGACTTCAACTGATTGTTATTTTTTTTATTAGGAGAACGGAAAAACAAACCCTTCATCTCTCGAGTTCAAAGAGACATCTCTGAGCCACCGAGCGGGCTGGACCCATTGTCCCTGTGCTGACCACCGCTGCAGCTCCCAGATGAAACCCGTAAAGCGGTTACTGCTGTGCTATTAGGCAAAGGCACTGCCTTTGGCGACCACTTTTGTAAATGGAAGCGAACAGAAGAACTCAAAATAAACTTAGCGTGCCAGACTGAACAGCAGAATGATGTCCTGGCAGGGACCCTGGGCCACGGGAGAACTGCAGGAGAGAGCTGTGCCGCAGTACCACGGGCTTCTCGGCACCGCCGGGGCCGCCTCCCCGCGCCGCCTGCGGAGAGGGACCCGCTCCCGCCGCCCCCCGCCGCCCCCGCACCTCGGT
>VWZZ01005666.1:32934-60281 GCA_013399095.1 Psophia crepitans
GAGGTGCCAGGCAGCGGCAGCGGGGCCTGCAGGCAGGAGCTGTGCCTGCTGCCGCTGCTCCCGGCCTGCCGAAGCGGGGCTCAGCTGCGAGCTCCGGGAGAGCATCGCCCTGGCCCGGGGCCGCTTTCCGGCTCCCGGTGAGGCGCCCGGCCCCGCCGGGTGACATGTCCCCTGTGCTCCAGCGACTCCGAGTTGGAAGCTGCCTGTTAATACAGGCACCAGGTCCGTTATTTGCTGCCCAAAGGGTTCAGAAATGGGGCCTGAGATGGATCGTTACTCAGCTGCCTGCAGCCCCCGGGCCTTAGCTAGGCCGTGTGGGGTTTTGTGGCGAGGCCTTGGTGTGGGTGGTTCGTACATGGGAGCCAAGAGCCTGCACCGATTGTCCTGCTCCTCCTGCGACCCAGGGCAGGCAGCTTTCAGCAAGTCCAAGCGTTAGATGGTCCCTCACCTCGTTTCTGCCTGCAGCAGCACCTTCCCACTACTGCCATCGTCGCTTCAGCTCTAAAATGGTTTTGCTGACCATGACGCTGTTTTCTGAGTCTTACGTACTCTGTGTTTGACAGCTAATAAATGTAGTAAGGAATATCCTGTTCTTGGGCCAAAAATCCCAGCTCATGACCTAGCAGCACTGTCAGGACATTCTGTGTCCCCCACAGAGCTCGGTTAAGAAGTTGCACAATTATCGCTGCAGAAATTTCCTTTGTCCCCGTAAGGCTAATTCACATTTCTGGCTTTTTGTGTCTGGTATTTTCTCCCCCTCTAATGGATAAAAGCCAGATGTGCACCTTTTACAGCATCTTTGAATGCTTGTATTTAAGAAGAGCTTTCATTCCACGTTGGAATCACACAGCTGTGAAAAATCCCAGAAGTTCCACCTCAAAATGCTCCTTGAGCCTGGCCAGGGTCTGTGTTTGGGGGTTTGTAGGACTGAACCATCTGAAAGCCAGAAAAACAACTACTGTAACAGCCTCCCTTGTGGAAGAGCTTATTTTAGGGTATTATTTTCATAGTTTATCCACGCTAAATACATTTATAATCACTTCTTTAAACTTTTTTTCATAAAGCATTAAAGTTAGGAGAATATTCTTCAGTGATAATCCACGCAGAAAGCAGGTTATGCAATGCCAGCACACGTTTATTACAGTGAAGACAGACATTAAGGAGTGACAATTAGTACAGTTCCGTGGATGCTTTAGCAGATCCAACGAGCCCGCTGAGGACCAGAGGCCGCACACAGAGACCCAAGTACAGGTGACGAAGTGACAGACAAGGCCCTGGCAGCAGTGGGAGCGATCCTGCTGGTGCTCCCCTCCCAGTCCCAGGTCATCGCCCATCTGTGAGCACACCAGCCTGTACGGAGCCCCGCCGAGTATCTACACGCAGAAAACCCACTGAACATTAAAGGGAGAAGCTTAAATAGCTCACTAGCAATACATTTAATTTTTGCCAATAGCCATTTTCTTCAGCTTTACAGTTGAAAAAATAGTGACTGGCCAGAAACGGGCACTTCTGTCCTCCAGATCCATCTCTGTTGGGTTCTTCCACAGACTATCGCTCTTTGGGTTTCTTCAGAAATCCCTGTGCGAGCCTGGGGAAGAGACTGGCAGAGGACAGGAATTCTCCTCGCCAGTGCTTCACCAGCTGAAGCAATCTCCTGTTCTTGTTTTTGCTGTGCTCAGACACCGTAAGGCGTAACAGCAGCACATACTTTCTGGAATGGCATTCTGCTCTTGTGAAAGACTTGTGTCTTTTTTAAATCTGCCATTGAAAATACTAAAATGTGACACTAGCTTGAGATTAGTGGTATAAGCAAGAAAAGTGAGACTGATTAAAACCAGGTATTTAGAAAAAAAAACAACCCACAACACTTTTTCTTATTTAAAAAAGGAAAACTAGCTTCTGAGATACCACAAAGTTCAAGAGTACAAAAATATTTACCTCTTAGAAATACCCAAGCCTACAATCACATAAAATAAGTATCAACTTAATAGAAAAATCTTTGTAAAAATATGGCCACCTATATTCAACCAAGTCCTCAAACCCATCCTACACTGATATAAAGGCTTTGTTGCAAAATTCAGTTATGTCTAAACAGCTAATATGTAAAACCAAGATTAAATACTGCTGTTATTAGAGAAATTCCAGCTTGAGAAGGGATGAGAACATCAGATGTCAATGGTTGCCTCATGCCATAGTATGTTCATGGCAAAAGCGTAACTGCAGAAAATTAATATGAAAGTAAATAGTATTTCTGCAGCCCAAAGAGCAGCTTGAAATGATTGCACAAGTTCTTTGCATTTAAATGTTATAAAGCTTTCTATCTGTGCTTGAACTTACAGGGACAGCCTCATTCCCGTGCCAAGCGCCAGCGCAAGACAACTTGCGGTAACCCTCACGGCAGAGAGGAGAGGGGGTGTTTTCGTTGGCCCTTGTCATTTATAGAGGATAAAAATCAGTCTGCCAGGCCCGATAGACTTTATGTGGCCAAAAAGTGCATGCACAGCCAATAAATAGAAAAATAAAAGGTATTATACTTTTTTTTTTTTTCAAACTACGCAGTGTTCACAAAACAGTAGTAGCACAACTCTAAGCTCTACATTTGTTTTCATCCAACCTACCTTTGATGAACTTTAAAAAAAAAAAGTATACATAACCTGTAGGATTTGTAAAAAAAACCACTGCCTTTGTTGGTGTTATTTTTGTTGTTCTGAAAAAAACCTGTGGTCCCAAATTAGCCCTTTTGCATTTTTCATAGCTGCAGGTGAACGTCTCCAGTACAGAGCACCAGATTTTTGCAAACATCAAATCCCCTTTCAATTTGTAAATGGTACAAAGGTTTTGCAGAGGCTTTTGAAACTGCCCTGCTCTTTCTCTGAAGGTACAGAACAATGTGGTGTATATTCAGAGGAGAAATTAAATGCTTTGGAAAAAAAACCCACAAGATCTAAAAAACTGCTTATGCCAATATACCATGAAAAACCTGACAGCTAAAACTGCTTGGCATGTTTGGATAGGACTGTGGCCCAGCAAGCTGTAGTCCTGACTCGAGGTAAAGGCTTCCCCCCAGCCCCAAAGACACTGAGCACTCCCGAAGCCCAGGATGTCAGCAGGCTCAGGATCTATGAAAAAGCATCAGCTTATACAGGGACAAGTGGATCAGAAGTGGATCCCAGGTCCTGGGAAAAGCGAGTCACATCAAAAGTTAGTCCGATGCTCGTTTAAAACCCACATCATTACAGCGAGCTCTATGTCTGCTTTGCCACGAGTAAATTCTGATCCCACTTAATCTATCGGCGTCGGTCACAGATTCCAAAGGAGGCCGGGATCTTTTCTTCAGGGGCACGTGCTGAGATTTTGAGAGACACACACTCTCAGCTCCCCTTCATCCACTCAATGCACGCAGTGAGAAAAGCCCCCAGCATTACATTTTCTATGTTTTTGTCCCTTAAGCAGCTGTCACCGAGTACCTGGCTGACTGCAGTCATTGCTGTATTATTCCAAAGGCTCGCGTCTATCTTCCTCCTCAAATCGCGTTCAGCACAGACAGGTCCCCATTTCCCAGCAGGGACTGTATCTGCTGCCAAACGCCAGGTACCAGACACCGAAATACAGACCGAGAGCCCTAAGGGCGCAGGCAGCATCTGCTCAGTAAGCTACGTAGTTGGGTACAGTGGCGCAGGGGATACAACCGTGGTACAGTAGCATCGACTGGTGGGTTTCGTTTCTTTTCCTCTGGCAGAAAATGCATTTTGAGATCTCGTTCTTCTTTCAGCCCCTCAGAGTGTGCATCCTTCTTCACAAGGGTGTTACCAGAATTTTAGGACCATCCTTGGAATTCCTAACGCCAGTGGTTTGTTGCCCATTTCTGAAACTGAAAGCAAGTAGAAGGCTGAGAAACTAGAGAACGTTTTACAGGGTGTCATCAGACACTTCCCCCTCCTAATTAGCAACCACGTTACACTACTAATATAGACATTAGGAAAAAAATCAAGTGCTCTGTAAAGTACGGCTTTCTGCAGTGCAGCAAACACCACTTGGAACCTGAATGTCATCCAGTGAGGTCAGTCTGTTCAGGCAAGAAGCTCGCGAAGGGTATCTGGTTTGACTCCAGGGTTTCTAGCTACAGTTCGTCAGCTGCAGCGCTGGAAAGCTGCAGGTCAGTCATACGAGAAGTCCGTAATGGTGATAAAGAACAGCCTGCCCTTCTCAAGGAACCTGGCTGGAGAATTCTTATCCTGGAAGCATAATGACAGCTCTTCCTAACGACCAGGAACTACATACAGGCAATTCCAGCTTTTTCAAGCTATCATTGCTTATGAGGGCAAATTCTGTGCCAGAATGCACAGTATTTGCATTTGCATATAAATGCTCAGTAAGCTGGATGGTAGCTGTGGTGCTGCTCTTTGCCTGATGCAATTTCCCTCTGTGGGTGACTCCCCCCCCGCCATCTCCACTGCGCTATGATGTATGCACATGGATTTCAGTGGAGATGTTTGCTCAGGGCACCCTAAATAGCAAGGAGGGGGTGGGGGGCAAGAGAACTGTCACTGCTTATAGCTAAAGAAACTAAACCAGGAGAAAAGCTGTCCTGGCATGTCTCTAGCCTCCCAAATTCAAGAGGCTAGAACATTGAAATTCTGTGTTTAATTTGGAGTAGTACCTAGTGAACTTACACCGAAAGAGTAAAGTGTTTTGTAATGTAAATCATCCTGCTACATGAATAGTTTACATGGAGAGTTAAGGAGAGGGAATGATATAAGAGGGTGGAAAGTGTTGGGAGACATGAAGCAACAGCCTCAGAGCGATGGGAAGGTCAGCCTTGATGTGTGAGCGCCTGCTTTCAAGCCCATTGGGTTCAGAGATTCTGGAGAAACTGCAGCACGTCAACATCTGTCAAATTAACAACCAAAAAAAAAATAATCTAAAGGGCACTTTGAAAGCTTTGATGTTTTACAGTGGATCTGATGAAACATGTTTACCCACTGTGAAAAGGGACTATGTGGAAAGAAGCGCCGAATTCTGGTGAAGCACGGGATGAATGACAGCCGCCTTACCATTTCACCTTCAGCATTTGCTCAAAGCTCTCGGGCAGGGGACTGCCGTAGCTCTCCGGGAGAAACAGGGTAAGGATCCCGATCAGCACGGTCAGGCTTCCCATCAGGATATACGGTAGGAACCTGTCGTAGGCGCCTAGCAGAACACAGGACACAGCAACAGTACTTACATGCCCACAATCAACAAACCTGTGTGTAAAATTTATATTCCAGTCACTGCTGTAATGCAGAACTAATTAGGAATAATTAGCTGAAATCTTCATAAATATCGAAGGTGAATCCACAACTGAATTAATTCTGTAATGTGCCAGCAAAGAAAGGGATTTTTCAATTTTAAAACTACACCGTGAGCTCTGGGATGGCCAACACCTACCGCCAGTTTCCCTCCATCCCACACGTTTGTGTAGCGGCTGATACGGTTTTTGTGCATTTTCAACTGGGACAGCCAACCTCTTTGTGAAGTAACAACCCGCTGGGATCACTGCTGGAGTCTTCAGTACTGCTCTGCCGTCAGGAACCAAATCCTGGGACTAACAGACTGCTAACGCCAGAATCCTTAAATGCCTTCCTTATTGCAAAGGGAGAAAGCATCAGGGCTCCCGTGCCAGACCAGAGGCTCTGACCTTGGTCGACTCAGAATATTATTTTGGACTAGAAGGCAGCGGCCCCTGCCAGCAGCCTGAAGCAGCGCACAAGTGTTTGGGCAGGATGCAAGAGCCACAATAGCACAGCAAAGAAAAGGGCTTTCAGTAAAGGGATTAGCCAGGAGTTCACGTATTTACGGTAGAGAAAGTAACAAACTGGACTTGACAGCTTTATTCTTTAGTTGGGATAGAGCAGTATGTTTTATAATGTATGGAATAAACTAGGATTAAAGGGAAGACCCCTGGGTATTTCACATAGAGCCAAAGTTTGTGATTTGATCTCTTCTGTGTTCACGAGCTAGATGAACTGCGAGGTCCTAATTTAGCTGCAGCAAATATCAGCAGCTGACTAGTTTCTCCCAAAACCTCCTAAAGTTTAGGAAACTATTCTGATGACTGGAACAAGATTTTTTTAAAAGCTGAGCCTATGGAAACCTGGGAGGAAAAAAAAAACCCCAACAGGACAATCTTCATCCTGTTTACATCTCTCTATTACAGCTACCTGTTGGGTAACGGGGACTGAGGACCCTAAGGAGCATCACAGTCCTGCCGTCCCTCCTGCTTTACATTTGCACTCCACAAGTATGAAATAAAGACATTTTTGGTACAGTGTGTTACAGTCACACTGGAATGTAGAGGTGAGACAACACAGGTGAGCTATAGGGAGTGGTCTGTTCTCCCCTTTCCTGGCATGGAGAGCCAGCATGAACCCCTTCGCAGTACACCAGCCACGTCCTGAGACAGGTCTGGTGATGGTACAAGGAAATAAATCGTGAGTGAAAAAGCCAGGACACTGAGCAGCCCAGATTGAGCACACAGTATTCCCAGATACTTTCACCCTTAGTCCTCTAATCTCTGTCACACTTTCCTGTCTGCAGCATGAGGATCATTTCCATGTGCTTTTAAAAAAATAAAAATAAATTAAAAAAAAAAGTCAGTATTTGTGCAACACTCAGAATGTTCTGGTAATGACTATCAACGAAAGCCTATGAGGAAATCAGTAATTCTGCTTACAGACAAGGTGTGAATAATAAGAAAAAGCAAAATCAGTGTGCTGAAGTGCCAGGCTTAGTAAAACAAACAAATAAATAAATCCCTTCATGAGGGTCACAATTAAACCACTCTTGTGCTGCTTAATCTGTGTATTTCCCCTGGATTGCTCTGGAAAGCACAGGTACAGGGAACGTTTGGCTTCCTGCCTGGTTCACCTACTCCTGACATTCCCGTCTCGGGATGCACATGAAGAGTACAAAGCAACGAATTGCTTACTGCTGGATGTCCTTACTGCTAAATCACCTCTTGTCACACTCTCCTGGGAAACTACCTGGTGCCCCAGGGTCATACCCATTGCCAAGACGTGACCAAGGAGCTCCGCTTCATGTCTACACCATACGACAGCGAACTCACACTGAGAGCGAGAGCAGGGACTCGTAAAACAGCAAATCACAGAATCATAAAGGTTGGAAGAGACACATTCAGAGGAGTAACTACCGCGTCACCGTAACAGTGGCTGGTGTTAAGGGTCCGCGTGAGTCTTTCCAGCTCTCTCAGTCCTACGACAACCTCAGTCACAGTTTCACATGTGAGCAGAACTAATATTCATGATAAGTAATTTTAGAAGAAATTAGACAAGGTGAAGAAGCCTAAGTATAAAAGAATCATAGAATCAGTACGGTTGGAAGAGACCCCCAGGATCATCTAGTCCAACCGTCCCTCCACCACCTATTACCCACTAAACCACATCCCTAAGTACCATATCTAACCTTTCCTTAAACACCCTCAGGGATGGTGACTCCACCACCTCCCTGGGCAACCCGTTCCAATGCCCGACCACCCTTTCAGAGAAGAAATTTCTCCTCATCTCCAACCTGAACCTCCCCTGGTCCAATTTGCGGCCGTTCCCCCTTGTCCTGTCACTGGTTATCTGCAAGAAGAGGCCGACCCCCAGCTCGTCACAACTTCCTTTCAGGTAGTTGTAGAGGGCAATAACATCTCTCCTGAGCCTCATCTTCTCCAGAATAAACAGTCCCAGTTCCTTCAGCTGCTCCTCATAAGACCTGTGCTCCAGCCCCTTCACCAGCTCCGTTGCCCTAAGGGACTTAAAGCTGAGCCTGTGTTCTAGAAGCTCCGATAACTTCTCTGGGCAGTTGTGTAGTGCAAGGCAAGAAACACGAGATGTCTCACCCAGGTAAACAAAGTAAGGAGCAATGATGCTGCCCAGCCTGGAAGCCGTGGAAGTAGCTCCGACTGCCATGTTTCGCACGAGCGTCGGGTATAGCTCCACGTTGTAGACATAAAGCATTGAAAATGCAGCTGTGATGCCGAATTTTCCAAGCATCACCAGGCCAACAGACAGGACATGAAAATCTGGAGGAGAAAAAAAATAAAATCAAGGTGAATAAACAATACCCCGTGCTTGTTAATTGTATTTCTTCTACATCCCAAAGATCATATTGCTGGTTTTTTCCTAGCGGCTGTGGTTTTGGGTTGGTTTTTTTAATTATACAATGTATTAGCCCCATCCCTAGATGATTTTGCTCCAAACTTCCCCCTGAGCATAAGGTAGATGCTCAGGTTGTTTTGTACTTTTCAGATTTTGGTTCTCTCCCGGTAAAATGGCATTCTTGAAATGGGACAAAATTGTGGATTACACAGCAACAAAGCACAAGCTTAAAACCACCCCTTTTACACAAAAACCTGCAGAGATTTTCCAGTGAAATCTGGAAGACGTGCGGGTTCTTTTAGCCTCTACGCACAGCCAGATAAATCACAGTACACTTCTGGCTCTCCTTTTACAAGCTGGTTTCCCTGGACTATAAAAAGCTCAGTAATGTGACACAATAAAGGAGAGCTGTGCGTGACTCAGCATGCACGTGTGCATTGAAAAATATAAAACCATGGCTGCAAGTGACCAGCGTAAACTCGACTTCAGATTCTAAATTCGGTCATGGTTTCCGGTAATTTTACAGAACTATCAGATAGTACCATAAAACATCTCGAACATTTTATGTCAATGTCATTATTAAGCCACGCATTGAATCTCATACCTGCAGGCACCAGCTGAATGAAGAGGACAACACCTCCCGCTAAAAACAAGGTGCCAGATAAGGAGTAGCGCCGAGGGAGGGAGCGGAGGAGAAGCCAGGCGATCACGTACGCTGGAACCTCAATAACAGCCGAGAGGAAGCAGTTGATGTGGGCATTTCCATGCCAGTTTGGCGTGCTGAGGGACAGGCCAAAGTAACCAACTGATGTGAAAAACCTGAGAAAAGCAATAAAACCAAATGATTCCAGAAACACGGATCTCTCAACGCCTCCAGCATTGTCTCAGATGTTGTTACAAAAATAGGGTGGCGCGACATCGCCACAGGCGTCGTGGCTTTTAAAAAACCCAAAAAATCTCAGTGGCAACCCATCTTTCTAATTCTGCCATCCCTTCCAGTGATCATATCCACAGCGGCTTGAAGAGATCTCCGATTTCTCTCTCCTTCCTGCATAGACTATACCAAGTAAAAGGCTTTGTGGAAGTCGTTCACAAAGGCCTTTCACTGCAATGGACTCATTAACAGCACAATGAAATAATTCTGGAAAGCCTCCCATGTCAGCTACATTCCTACTTGCAGCCAACTCCAGTGACGGGCTCTCCCACCCTCAGCAGTTCCGTTACATCTTATTTAGTCTTCACGAGAGAGTTGGATGTTCGGGTTTCAAATCTCAAAGGTGCCTTACTATGGCATGCCAAGTGTGCTACCCAGTTTCCTTCTGCTGGGGTAAATATGTACAGAAAAGGGTCCTGGTTTGTCTACATAGTATTATGGGGTCCTCATTCCTCGTGGCTGCCCAGGCAGGGACCAGGATCTCACCGAGATGGGCACTGTACAGAAACAGAACAAAAACGCTGGCCATGGGTCTGCTTCTTGTTACGCTACTGAGTTGCTGCCTCTGCTTCAAGAAGGACATTTCTCTTCAAACAGAGATTATAGAAGTGGGAGCGTCTTAAAAAAGCGCAACAGAATTTAAAACACATTAGTTGTTACACATAGTTTCCTATCTATTTTACATCTGGGTCCAGGCTACTGTCTCCACACTCTTGTGCATTAATGCGATGCGGGTGCAAGGACACTGAGGGCCACGTACTGGCCAAGGACCGCGTGTAGGTGGACGCCGAGGCTGAGACTCATTATCTAAATCTGTGGCATGTGCCCTCAAATCAGAAATCGTTCTATTGCCTGGGTACTTTAGGAATACACATTTCCTTACCACAAAAGTAATGACATAATAGTAATAGTTGCAATGTTTCGGGTTCGAAATAGGTCCAGAAGGATAGCCTTCTGCTGCTGCTGAGGCTTCCAATCCTGCATCTGAAGGAAAAAGGAAAACAAAACCAAAAAAATTCCCACACACCTAAGAGCAAAACAACCTCTGCACACCCACAAGTTTGGGCAGTTACGACTCTATTGGGATAACTCGCCAGCCCAAGGGCCGCTTCTGCACCAGGGTGGGCGGTCCTGAGGTAGAGCTTGTCTGCACCCAGCTGTACTCTGCGCTAGTTTCCATTTTTTTGTTAAAAAAAAAAAGGTACCACTGAGACACTGCACCGTGCTGACTAACCAAAAAGGAGTATCAGCTGACAAGACAGACGCATTAACACTTCCTTAAGGATCTAACAGTACTTCCAGGAGTAAGCTCGTTACCAAAGACATTCTTCCGTGCACTGTCCACTTGACTCTTCTGTTCAACCTTCACAAACAGTGTGAAATAAATGCAGAAAACCGCCTGGTTTTGCTGCCTGCCTGCTGGCACCCTGCCGGGAGGGGGATGGATGCCAGAGCTCAGCGCGGAGGCCAGGACACATTACAGGAGCATCCACCACCCCAGATCGGAGATGGAGAATCCAGTTTGAGACCTGAAGGAGAAGTCTTCTGGGTGGCATCAGGGTGCCCTTCTGCCTGCACAGAGAGCCCTCGCTGGGGCAAAGCCAGCACTTGTAGCCAGGCTTCCCCCTCAAGCCCAAAGAGCGAACCACCCTGGCCCCCACTATGGAGCTCCCCAGGAGATTTCCTTTCCGAGGAAGAGAAGACGGTTCCTGAGGAATGTGTCATTTGAAAAATACTTCCAATGGAGGATTATAACACACAAACATCATCCTCAGGCTTTTGTGGTCAGACGCTTTGGCACACAAGATTCCCACGAAGTAAAGGGCAGCTGAGCTGCTGCTTGGTCTCAAAAACACGCTGGAGTGATGAAAAGCAAACTCACATGTTGGAGCCTGAAAAAGTCATGTCCAGCATGAAACTGGCTGTGAAGTAAGGAAGTGCTTTTCCATGGTTTCTGTAGGATGAGCTTCCCATAGCTGGAGCATGCACTTCAATTTACACTAGAATATACGCTTGGAAAAGAGATCTCCAGCAGCTCAGCCCAAATGTAAGCATGACATTCAGGAGCTGGATCCTGTCCATGGGAGGTGTAGCATGCAGCATCTCTCCTGCAGACGCTGCAAAGGAGCACGTGGTCCTTGGCTTTCTGCTCCATCAGGAGACATCAGGAGGCATAAAACCCAGGTGCTGGTATAACGCAGTAAAGTAAGATCTGACATACAGACACACACGTGGCCACTGCTGACCCACGGCTGGAAGCGTTGACTGGTTTCTTTGCACAAGAAAAATGTCTGTGCCTCTTCAGCAGGAGCTCCGGAGAGGGAAGAGCCACTAGAGGGGGAGGTGAGCACAGGAACTGGCTGTCCTGCCACCGCCGTGCTGCTCCCCAGCTTGCTGGGGTGCTCAGTTTGTGCCAGGCTTTCTCCTTATAACCAGTAAATATGAAATACAAGAAAAAAAAAACAGGTCTGAAGACGAGTTTTAGATGTTCTTCATTTCCTTGGCTACCGTCATGGTTTTCAAGTGCCCTTGTAGCACTCGGGTGCTTTGGCTGGTTCATGCAACCTGAGGAGTCCCTCAGGAGTCCACACAGCCCTGGCACGCATGGGTACCGATTTAGGGTCCCCTGCACAGCCCCCCTGTGAGGGGCTGCTCTTCAACTGCAAATCACTCGTATCGCGCCAAGCTGAAATGGGGACAAATGCGTCTTCCTCGGGTCTTTTCAGTGCCCAAAGGATGAAGCAATCTGGGTCAACCTCGCTCTGAAAACCACAACCAACCACTGCTGAGGAAGAGAATTTTACTGTTAAAAGACCAAATAAATAAGAAAAGACCCCAAACCCTCTGGCTTCTCATTTTGAACTCGCTAACCCAGCACCTACCTCATGCCAACAGTCACTGCCAGCCTCTAAGAGCTGCCGGTGCAAGCCAAGTCTCTGCTGGCATTTCCCAACAAGTTATCTGGCCAAAGGGCGAAACTGCCAGCAAGGTAAAGTACCAGGACGTATAGAACGTACCTCCCCGGTGTCGAAAAGCACGGCTGGGGCTGGAACACCATTTAATTTTGCAGCCTTTCGGATAATAACGTCTGCCTCCTTATATCTTCCCTGGGAGATCAGCCACCGAGGGGATTCAGGAATGATCCTGCAATAAGTTCCAGAAGAAATGACTCAGTGATTTCACAAAAGTAAAAAGTTATTAAAAACACATGTATCTTTTTATGAGTTAAGCTCTCATCTCACAGATTGCTTGCAGCAGAAGAAAGTCAGCATAGGAGCATGTGGGCAATGTAATTCATGGATTCATCCCTCTGGGATCAGTGGGAGAATTCAGATTTATGGGACGTGTTTATTCTCATGCTGAAGTAGATGCATGCTTGGGCCCTTGTCCTGGGTGGTTTTTTTCTGAGGGATAATTGATGTCCACCAGAAAAAACAGATGTCACCAGATCAACAACAAAGATGGGGGTTGCTTAACCAGAGTTGAGCAAAAATATTCTTAGGAAATTGCACGCAATGTGGAAATGCTTTAAATACGCACAGGGTATATTTAAAGGCTCTGTGTCATAGGAATCTTTGATACAAACCTCACAATTTTACCACAGCTCTGAGGCAGGCTCTCCCAGGCAGAGGACAGCGGCAGTGTCCCCTTCTGGAGTTGATGACATTTTCTAATCAATTCCAGGCATGTGTTGAGTGAATTAACACCAAACACAGGACAGAAAAATCTCACCTTTCCTTAACTCAATCCTTCGATCTTAACAGATGCTGTCTTGCTCCCTTTCGCCAGCAGCATTTTTATCTCTCCTTGGAAAAAGCAGGTCAGACACTCCTGTTCTGATGAACCCCCTAAAGGATTGACCCAAAGCCACATCAACAGTTTCGAGCATCAGATGATTTATATCACATCATTCAACCACTAACGGGACTAGAAAGATGAGCTGTCTCCGCTGCTCCTCTCTGTGGGCAAGCTGAAGAACACAAGACTGCAGAGATGATGCTGGGAATCTTCTGGAGAATTTGGAAGAGGAATGAATAAAAGAGCAACTCTGGCACGGAACAGTGGGATGTGCAAGTCATGCTGCCCGTGGAAGCGGTGGGTCCAGATGCCCAAGTGCCACCTAATCCCAACCTGCCTTGGCAGAGCCGTGCCAGTGCACCTTGATCCTGTCACCACCACACTTGCCCCAAACTGGAAGTGCTATCTGTGGAAATTTTCAGCATGCTTTATGATATATATTCTTAAGAAGCATGTAAATTCCCACCAAATACATTTAAAGCAGGACTCGGAAGCCATGCTGTGCGGACAAGTGCCATGTGCCTCATAGCGCCTGTTCTATTGTAGACTCCCACCCAAATCCAACCTCCCCAAAGAGCAGCTGCTTGGTATAGAGGGAAATGCCGCTGTGTTGTAGGAGTGCAAAACATGTCAAATTAAATAAGCAAATTGACTCTTGAACAGAATCAGACTATCTTTAAAATCAGACGATAGCAGAGGCAGTGAATACCGTTTTAAAGGTTTGGGTTGGTTTGAAGACAGGTTAAAAAAAACCCCAAGCAACGAACAAACCACAACCATCAGCAGAGACTTCTGACAAGACTGAGATCTGCAGAACGTCTTTTAGACTACAGAAGAGTGGAGCTGAATCACGTGGCTGTTATAAAGACATTAATCTCTTACTTACACCTATAACTCCTTCAAGATAACAGGAAGAAAGGAATTCCCCAGATAAGAAAGGAAGGAACTCTCTGTTGTAAACTATCCTTATTTTAAGAGCGTGAGGGATACCTTGCCTTTCCCTTCCTGTTTTTGAAACACCTCTCTCTTCAGAAAACAACAGATGACCAAGGCAGACACAGAACAAGGACACCTGCCCTTCTTCAATGCTTCTGTCCAGCTGAGAAGAGCAGGCAGTTTTCCTAGATTGTTTTCTCAGTCCCCCAGGGCAGAGCAACCACGGGCAAGCGAGGGTGCTACACGTCCACCAGCGCATTAGAGCAGGGGTGGATGAGTGCAGTGGAAAAGTGAAAGAAAACATGGACTCAGCCACCAAGAAGACAGCGTGGGATGGCTCCAGGGAGCAGGGTAAGGAAGAACCAACCTTTGGCTTAGCCAGACAGAGTTACTGTGGGCCGAAAGAGCTCACAAACCAAAGTCCTTCTCCAGCAGCCAAAGCAAAGCCTGGGAGGACGCACGGCTCCTGGCATGCAGAGCCTGCGGGAGAGGGCTGGCCTGGCGAGCTCTGTCAGCAAACACCTCTGCTCGATGGCATCTAGGCCAATGAACTGCTTAATGCCATCGAGAGCAACAGACTGCCAGCTGCTGCGTGCTGGCTGAACGGGCTCAGCCTTCCACCCAGATTTTAGTACCAATCAGCAGGTGAATCAGCATTTACAAACAGCTTAAAGAAACAAGCAAGGAAGAAGAATTAGAATGAATCAGCCACTGGTACTAAAGGGGTAGAGCTAGAGGTGGTTAACAGCGTCCAGAGTTAGGAGTCAAACACAGAATTCCCAAGCTACTGGTGAAAAGCGGCGTCAAGCACACGGCCAGTACTGGCAAGGCTCCGCAGGTAGTTAGCTTGGATTAAAACTGTCAACAAAAAAAAACAAACAAAAAAACCCCAAACAAAAAAAAATTCCCCTGAACTCCCACCTTAAGTCGAAGCCTCCTCAAATATCAAATAATAAAAAAAGACAAAACTCAAAGAGGAGAAACAGGACCCCCCAACACCCTGCCATTACCCAGCGCGGGGAGGGCACTCACCACCAGAGCGGGACGCAGAACAGCCCCGGGACAGTGAGCGCCAGCAGCAGCATCCGCCAGTCTCTGATGAAGTAAGCAAACAGTGGCAGCAACATGTAGCCAATTGCAAAAAATATGCAAACTCCTAATGTAGAGAATATAATACGAACTGATTTGCCAAGAATTTCTGTTCCTGTTTAAAACAAGGGAGGTTGGATTAGCATTTTAACTCTTTCTATTCAATCACGACTAAATACTTTACTGCACTTACAAAAAAATAAGCTAAACAATATTTAAAAAGAGCAGGTTTTCTTATATCTACTTAAAGGGACATTGTCAAGGAGTAATGGGCCGAGAGACAATCATCATCACAGTGCTATTTATCTGGTGGGAGGTTCCTCCAGATTTTTGTCCTGCATCTTCCCCGGAGCTGCCGTTGAAGCACCTGGGAGACCAGCACCATTCGAGCTCTGCCAGCGCCCCACCACACCAGCAGTCAGATACAAAACTGTTTTCAACGCTAAACATAGTTGTAACGGCAATATATGTGCAGTTCCCATGTTATTACCATCAGTATTTGCTCACAGATCTAGCAGAAGTTTGGAGAACCACGAGTCAGTGAGTTCTCCTCCATTGCACAGGCTGGCAAAGGAAAAGAGAAAAGCTGACAGTGTCCTTCTGATGAAATCTTCTTGTTCGCATCTGCCAGGAGTTTAAATGAGTTGGGAACAAAACCAGAAGGCTGCCACGTAGAAGTGCACAGTGAAACGTAAACCCTCTGTGGTTTACGCCAAGGACACCGGGATGAAGGAATCCCAGTACTGGCTGATGGAGCGCCCAGTCCCGCTCCCACCCACGGTCAGAGGTGGATGTGAGCACAAAGGCACGAAGCCGTTGCGGTACCGGCAGTGCCGTGGGGATGGGACCAAGCCAGCTGGTCAGCTAGTGCACACTTGCATCAGGGTGAGTGTGCAGCGAAACAGTCTACATCCCATTTTTTGTCCTCGGTGTCAGCCTAGGAGCACGCGCCCGGACAGCCAAAGCAGCTCAGCTGGTGGGCAGTAACTTGCATGTGGGCTTAAAGGCAAGTGCTGCTTGGCACCGTGGTTCCTCCCGGCAGCAGCAAGTCCCATAGGTTCCAGCTGCGTTACACAGCTCGCCATGCCCTCTCCTCATGGGGAGGAATGAGCAGAGAATATTTCCATTACCTCCATTAGCCTCATTTCCAAAATACTGAGCTCCACGACTGCACATTAACCCCAGCTGAAAGAGTGGTGAGGAACTGAAGGGGCTTCACTGCTCCCCGGTCCTTTCCCCTGCCTGGCGGATCTGCTTCTGTCCTACCCAGCGGTTTGCGGGCAGCAGAGAAGACCTGGGCTGCCATGCTGCCCTGCCATGCCGGCACCAGCAATAGCAGAGGTCACCTGCAGCACAGCTCGGACCCACCCAGCACAGAAAAGCCACTGGGATTATCGGGGACCTTCAGATGAATGAGTGCCTTCTGTTTGCTTTGATCAATGCATTGTTCAGGACAGATAAGGACAGGCACGGGGCATGGCAGGCAGACCTTGAGGAGCCTTCTCGAGAACTAAAAAAACCAATCCTATTTGCTAGCTGCATGAACACAGAAGTTCACCAACAACTTCACAGAAAATGTGTTCCCATGAAGGTGGGCAGCAATAGTGCAAAGGGCAGGAAGAGTCCGGGTGGCTGGGAATGCTGGAACGAGGTCTGAGCTATGCATGGGGAGGCAACACAGGTTTGGATGTTGAAAGCTGGAACGACAGGAGAAACCTGTGCTGAGCGTTGAAAAAAACCACCACCACCCACCATCCCCCCAACCTGAGGATGGAGCAGCACAGCCAGCGTCAGCGGGGACTTTACGTGTGCTGGTGTCACTGCTCCCCTCCCGAGCGCAGGTCACAGCCCTGAGCGCCACTGGGTGAAACAAGGGAAGCATCTCCAGCACATCCCATAACCAGGACTGGCTTTCTTAAGGAGTTACTTTTCTTTCCATGGGCTTATTCCCTTATCCAGCATCACTGATGTCTGTGGCTTCCTAGAAGCCCCTTGACACAGGCAGAGGTCGGGGCTACCCAGCGCAGGCTGGAAAGGACCATCCTCCGTTAATGCCTCCCACTGCACCTCTGAGGATGGCTGATGACTCACTTAAATTAGGGAGCTAATGTCTAAGTTATTTGAGATGAATCCTGCCCTTAGTAACAGCCTGAAGGCTGACGGGGGAACGGCCAGCACGGCGAGCGCCTGAGGCACCTGCCTCTCCGCTCCCGGGGAGTCACCGCTCCTGCGGCAACTCTGCAGAAAACAGGATGGCAGAAGAGACAATGCGAGGGACGAAGCGTTGGCAAACTGCAGCTGTGCACTTAAACACACCTCACATTGCTTTGGGAGACCCAGCTCTACCTCTCAGCAGTGGGGATGTTTGGCCACGGGGGTGCCCTGGGCCCCCCCTGCAGCTTTGCCTCTGCTGAGCGCCGAGGCAGCATCCTGATCTGCCTCCGGCTGATCCTGGGGAAGCTGTGGAGCTAAAATCCTGCCCCATCAGATCCCACACCCCCATGAGAGGGACTACACAAACCCCACGTGTGTCCAAGAGGACTCTCAGCCAAGCCAGCACTCCTGACCAGCACCGTGCCTCCCAGCCTTCCCACGGCAGGCGCTCGCTCTGGCTCCATCAGCTCCGCACACGAGTAAACTACCAGGACGGAGGGAGCAGTGGCAGTGATGGCAATGGCAAGGGATCTCCCTGCTGACAGCCTGAATCCTCCTTCTGCCACTCGCAGTGGTGACTCACGGCTGCCTGGGGACACGATGCCATATCCCCTTCATAGCACTGATTTCACATCACGCTCTTCTGCTCTATTTTTCCCCACGAAAGCCTCACGGCGTAGGAAAGAACAGCATTAGCTACTAGTGTATGGCTTTGATTTAGACTGGCTGATCTAATGATCNGCTGAATACTCCCTCCGCCACTCGCAGTGGTGACTCACGGCTGCCTGGGGACACGATGCCATATCCCCTTCATAGCACTGATTTCACATCACGCTCTTCTGCTCTATTTTTCCCCACGAAAGCCTCACGGCGTAGGAAAGAACAGCATTAGCTACTAGTGTATGGCTTTGATTTAGACTGGCTGATCTAATGATCTACAAATTGTAATTCTGACACCATTGGTTTAAAAGGTGACATAAATACCGGTGTGCACACTTCACAGACAGCTCTTGCAAATCTCAGCTCCCCTCCAAGGCCTGCATAAGTCAGCCCCGTAACTCACCATGCAGTCGTCTTTCCTGAAAGCCTTGTGACTAGTGTGAGACGCTGCAGGGTCCCCTTCCCACGGGGTCCCCCCTTCCCCACGAGGTCCTCGGGCAGAGCCTGCAGCTGTGCAGCCTCCCCACGGCCACTGGCTCTGTCTTCCCACACTCCCCGCAGAAAACAAAACAAACCTTGGCCTCTAATAGGGACTTTATCGCTAACCTTGGCACCAAGACTCACGGCTTCATGGCTCACAGGGCTCCGACACCCACCTGGCTCCTCCGCCCTGGTCCCCCACACATTCACCGTGCCTGGAAATGTTTGCTCCAAGGCTTTGCAGCCCGGCACCCAGGAACACACCGACCCCTCTGCAAAGGGGCGGCGAGGCAGGGAGGAACCCGAATGCCTTCTCTATCTCAGACCTGCTGCTTCTGATAACAAACCCTGAATGCTTCCTGGAACGTCTTCTCCAAAGAGGAGGGAAATGGATGTTTATTCAGAGGTTTCCTGCTTTCATCTTTTTCTCTAAACCTGTAGAAAGTGTAGGCTTGAGGGATCCAACAGAAAAAAAACCCCAACCATCATACAATTACAAATGGTCCCAGTGAGGTTTTACCACTGTCTGATTGATGCAGGTTCAGAGGGAAAAAAATTAACAGTACATTAAGCAAGTATTTAATCTAATGCAGACATATTCATACCCAGTATGAAGGCCACAACGTAGTTAGAGATCTGTCCCATCCCCACTATGAGAAAGAGCACGGTGAACATCTCCCAGCTGGTAGAGAAGATCTGCAGGAAGCTGAAGCCCGTCTGCACAGCCATCGTCAAAAAAAGGATATTCTTTCTGCCAAACCTTTTGCAAAAGACAAACATGGTCATTGAAACAGCATGTATTTGTGGAGTGGGGCTACATAAGAGAGCACGAGGGAGCACAAATAATGCAACTTCAAGTGATGCAGCTTAGCACAACCTGAAGTTTCGTTCATCTTACAGAGTTCTGTTTATTGTTTTCATAAGCACTACAAAAACTTCACATTTCTAAGACCCAGGAAATAAACCAAAAAGAAAACTTAAGAGCAGAAACTTCAACCACTGGACAGGGACTACAGAGACCAGACAAGGGTACGTAAGTGAGAGGCACATGGAGATTGCAAGCCACACAGCCGAAAGTTGGGAAGTGATGGCTTTTAGGCTACTGGCACCCGTACGTTGCAACACCATCACTCTCTGAATCTGTTCAACAGCTTTATCAGCTGGTTTCAGTCTTTCTGAGTGCCATATTATTACACCCTTTCTCTCACCCGCTCCTCTGCATTGCAGGTACGTAGCATTTTCTTATGGAAAGGTAAGAGCAAGCTTACGTACGGGTTTGCACGCCCGTGTGCTGGCCCAGCCCAGCCCAGGGCACGCTGCCCTCTGCACCGGCCGCACCACCCGCTGCCTGCGGCGGCCCTCGACTTAGGAAAGGTTTCTGCAGCAGCGCAGGGGAAACAGCTCAGGTCCAGGCCCAGAGCGTACCCCTTTACTGAAAACAGCAAAAGAAAACAATTCAAACCAATGGCTAACGCTAGGAGGTGACCGGGCTGTCGGGCGGGCTGACCGGCCGCGCCGCCGCCGGGGCACACACGCTTTCTCAGATGCTCCCGGTGGGCACACGGCACCAGCGGGATTTAGTGATTATCCCTTTCAAACAGTAACAGCGACCGACTTCTGCACCGGGGGCAGGAGTCAGAAGATTAAATTCAGGTCACATGGAATTTAATGCTGGAGGCTTTAGGATTAAGACTCACGTTGAGTTTTGAAACCCCTCTGCTAAACACCCGGAGGAGAACTGCTGCCCTTAAGACTTCCTCATTAACAGGCAGCAAGCAAAGCAGTGCTGGAGACCCCACCATAACCATGTGGCAAGAAAGGCGAAGGGCTGTGTGAAGAGGGAAGCGGAGACTTGCAGAAGGAACATACATCCTGCATGTACAGCCAAAACTGCCATGCTGCTGAGATACCTGTCAAGTACCTGCAATGTTTTCCTGATACTTTACATCTGCTTAGTTAGATGGCATGGCATGATTGCTACCCATTTACAGGTTATCTTTTGTTCTTCCTCTTGGATATACTTTATTTCCAGCAACCCACCTCTTCTATGCAGAGCTTCCATTGACAGGACAAGTTTCTATCCTGCAGCTCCGGGAATGGACTGTCAGTTAATGTGTCACAAAGAACAAGATCTTTTGAAATACTAAAAAGACTGGATAAAGAAACAAACGTGGTCATGAAGTGAAAAGCACCACATCGGTCTGCAAATCAGCACCATGGGCTCCTTGCAGAGATCAGCTCCTGGCCTCCTACAGCACTCACGAGGCAGGAATCCTACGCCTAAATCAAGGGGGGGACTTTTGAAGAAGGCAGGCCAGTTACCTCGTTTTGATCAAAACTCGAGGAACTGAACATTTAACTCCCTTATGTCTCCTAAGAGCAAAGGCACCAGCCGTGGCACCGGGTGTGCCCTGCTCTGCCCACGGGCGGGCTGGGAGCAGCACTGTTACCTGTCCGAGAGCTGCCCTGAGATGAAGGAGCCGATGAGGACCCCCACGAAGAAGAGGGAGGTGGTCAGCGGGGCTTTCCAGTCATCCTCACACACCAGGTTCCACTGCAAGAGAAGGGCCCGTGCTCAGCCGCAGCCGCACTGAGCCTCATCCAGGCACAGGGGTCGCTGGCTGGAGACACACACACATTTCTGCGGAATTTAATTTAGTTTCCCCGCACCCACACTTCTGCCCATCGCTGGCACCAGCACTGTTTTCACAGAGAAGGTTGTCCCCAGAACACCCAGCTTTAGCATCAAAAAAGGGAAAGTGGTTTCCTCCCCGGGCAAGCCCCATCAGGCTGAAACACCAGCAGCCGTCTGACGGGACCTCATCACCTCTGAAGTGGGTGAGCAGCCAGCCTGGGGGCTGCCCTGGCCCTGTTTCCAGCAGGAGCTCCCCATCCCATGCCCCCCAAGCCCCCTGACACCCAGGCCCTGGCTCCCCACGGCCCGAGGTGCTCCCCACAGGAAGGCAGAGCGATGGAGAAGGGCAGGGGACCACCCTGCTCCCAGCTCGGGACAGTTTCCAGCTTACCTGACCTCTGCCAGCACAAACCCTGCTGCATTTCTACAACTTCTGGGTTTGGCAAAACTTATGCAAGAAGATGCACAAAGTAAAATCTCTTTTCCCATGCCGACATGTTTCCAAATTCCTGCCCATCCCCACAACCTGCAGGGCTGACTCACTGCCCACCACTCAGCCTCACGCCCGGACCGGGCTGGGGCTGGAGGCTTAGGACAGGAGCCAGCGTGGAAACTTCCACCTAAAGCCACCCGTAACCTTATACAAGGTTTAAAAAAAAAAAAAAAAAAAAAGATAACTCAGGCATCAAGAATCTCAGTTCACCCAAGTTAGAGCCGAGTGTGTTTCTGCCATGGCTTGGTCCCACCCCGTGACTAATCTCCCAGTTAAGGGACGCCTGCCAGAACCACTTATGAATAGACTTCAAACATGCCAGTCTCAGATTAGATAATTCTACCACAAAGGTAAGCTAATTAGGTAACAGATCAAAGTATAGCATAATTTTAATAATTAGCTGTGCTATCAGAGAGCAGGGACATCACCCGTACCACCGCTCACCCCGTGCCCGGAGCCGAGCTGTCTCGGCCAGCGGTGCGGAGCCCAGGCCACGGCAGGGTGCTGGAGCAGGAACCTCCCCTCTGGGCTGCTCGGGCCCCTCAGCTCAGCTGCAGGCAACAAAAAGGAGCAACTCTGACATTACAGGGACCCAGATGCCATCTCACAGCACCGCATCTGCCAATATCAAAGCAATCAGTGCAGCCGGGCTTCACTTCTGCTGCTGCAGAAGGAGCAGAAGCCCCAAAGCACGGGGGGATGCGGTGCGGTTCGATGCAGTTTGCCCTGGACTGTAATTTAGGAAGGTGATGTGATCGATGCCTGTTTTCGGCACGAATGACGGTACGTTGCCAGCGGTGGGGGGCCGGGTACCTCTGCCCTTTGCCCAGCTTGCACAGGACCACCAGCTACAGGACAAAGAGAGATGAACCAAGTTTAAAAATGCAGCCTGTGCAGCCAGGGAACACACACGGGGTATGGAACACGGGAGCACGGCGATTCGAGGACTGAAACATGCCTCCGATACTAAAATCTGATTAATAACAAGAAGAACCCTAAAACCTACAGCTGCTGTGTCTGTAAAATATTTTCTCACCCCTGCTGGGAAGGGAGGGGTGGGGAGGCGCGGGCTGGCCTGGGCGTGCACCTGCCTTTATCTTCGCTGTATTCGATAAGGTGACCGGGAGCACGAGGGTCAGCGGGGCTCCGGTACGTTCAGGGATGCTGGTTGTGAAAAATACATACGGGGATCCACTTCACATGTCAAAGAAAACTGAGATTTCTGTAAAGAAACCTGGTGGAAATCAAACCCACTACTTAAAATAAAGCAAAATCCAGCTTCAGGAAACACGGCGTTAAGAGCAAGCATTTCTTCACACCGCGCCAGGCGGGGAGAAGGGAAGGCAGCAGAGGGGCAGCTCCACGCCGCGCAGCTCCCCTGGTCCCCACGTTACAGAGACGTTTTGCCACATCCTCCTGCGCCTCCCTTTCCCCGCTCTGGGAAAGCTGGTGACTAAGGAGGTGGCAGAATTGACAGCAGATACAGACCACTATTATTATCTGGATGCTGAGCACCCAGCTCTGGGGCTGCCAGTGCTGCGCCTGCTCCCGGACCTTCAGACTTCAGTCGCCCGGGGTTAAGGGTCGGCGTTTTTAAAATGCCTTCACAGTGCCAAAGGCACTTTGGCTGCAAAATAACCTCAGCTAAACAATAACTTGCTCATGAAACCGAGTTGCTTCTTGTATTTCCTTGGTGCCAAACGCCTCCCACTCAGCTGCTCACTCACCTTTTCCCAGGACATACTACACAGACAGCAACAATTCACTATGAATGGTTGAGTCTTTAAGATTTGTGGGATGTTGTAAATGCCACGCAGCAGCCAGCTGGCCAGAGAAGGGTCCCTGACTACAGGAACTTGCTGAATTTGACCAAAAATCACACAAACACATCAAATCCATCTTACTCCAAGCATACCTGCGGCTGTTGAGCGAGAAAGGCACACCACCTATTTCAGATCCAACAGCACAGGCAGCACGTGGGACCTGGGTGATGATCTATACAGCCCTACTCTATAGGTACACCTCGTCTCCTCCCAGGACGCCAGCCTCCCCTCCCCACAGGCGCTCGCTCTGGCGCAGGCTCATGCCGCAGCACTGCACGGTGATCAAGAACGTGTCGACACGGGAAGATTTCACTCGTGCCCGAGCGTATAGGGCTTTAAGGTATTCATTGCATGCTGACTCCTCGCAAGCAGTACTTGGGAAAAAATGAAATTTAACTTATTTGAGCTGCTCCTCAGAGGCTGCGTCCATCACAGCCAGCATCCAGCACACCACGGGCACAGGAGCTACAGCCCCGCCACAGCTGAACTACCTACAGCTACAACTTCCAAACTGACTGAACTGGACTAATTATTCATTAACCAGAAAATAAGTAATTCTGTAGTGTTCCTGACTAAGTGTACTGGAGAACAAAGTTCATGTAAGCTTCCAAGCAAGTGCTTTGAACACCAGGAATATGAGCTGCTTGAGAAGAACACTGTTAAATCACCTCATTACCATCAAATCCCTCCAACCCTTTCCCACAAGCTCCCAGCTACTGGAAGAGCCAATTCTGCCTGGCTCTGCTGGCAGGAACGCTATGGGTGAAAAAGCTTTCTGACAAACTGAAACTGCTGGAGAAGGTTGCCTGACTGCCCAATGTGACCCTGCCACCTATGTTCTCAATCAGAAATCACTAATTAACCATCCCGAGGATCAGCCCATTCACATCAGAGAAGAAAACGCTAGTGGAGCCTTGTGTAAATGGCTGGGGCTGTAATCCAGGGAAAATCTGACCTTGTTTCCAAGAGTAAATCTGAAGATGAACAGCTCAAGAGATACTGAAAGATATTCACAGATTGCCCCATGCTGCACCCTGGGCACCAAGTCCAGCAACAAGCCCAGCCCTGCTCAGTGCACAAGTGACGAGCACAGACATGTCCATGTTCAAGCGCAGGGTGGACAACCAGCGCTGGGTAGGGCTGCTCACCGCTGCTGGAAAAAGCCGCGAGGGAACAGAAAAATCCTTCAGACACCTTCAAACCACAGCAATTCACTTCCAGCTTCTCACCTCTGCCAGTCCCAAAAGCTTCTGGTTTCTGCTTTCACTGAGAAGTCGCTCAGACGAGCGGGGTGACACAGGCGAGAGCCCCAGCAAAGCTTTCGGGACTCATCCTGCCCTTTGCAGGGGTCTCACAGCGGCGCCTGGGGTATGTGCTGTGCCTCAGTGGCAGGGAGCAGGGGAAAGGTGCTGGAAAACAACCTGGCTCAAGGGAATTAACTGGATGCTAACGTGCCGCTCCAGAGAGCGAAACTGGTGCTTGTGCTTGAACCTCTAATTATGGTCAGATCTCAGCACCGTTATCTGGAATTAAAACAGAAGTAGGCCAAGTTCCAGAGAGAAAAACCCCAGTGTAACAAAAACGCATGTGTTAAGGTTTACATTGATTTCAGAGCACAGATGGCAGAAAGCAGAAGGGGTGGCGAGAGAGAAGCAGCCCTGCTTTGGGGTCAGGACCTGCTAGATCAGCTCAAACCTCTCGTGCCAGCATGGCTGGCACCGAGCCGGTGCAGCAGCCACCTGCCTAGGTGGAAAAACAGTGATTTTCTGTCGGGACAACCGGAGGAGCTGCAGCAGATGTGGAGCTGGTCTGGAGGCAGGGGAGAGGCTGGGCCAAGGGGCTCCCACACCCCGGGAATTGCCGAGGCGCCCAGCTGAGCCCTGTGAAGCTGAAGGAAACCTTGCAGCCCCTTCATCTCAGCCACAGGATCACACCTGACCCCACATTTTCACTTGCTCATCATTACACTTACAGACTCGTTCTTATCACCCTGGCCTGATAATCGCTTTTTTCACCTGTGCTGTGCACACATTCGCTTTTCCACCATCACCTCCTTTTTAAGGCCACGCAGGTGCCCGAGTCAGGGATCCTCTGTTCCCAGGGTTTAACATGTCCCTGCAGACCAAGAACACGGGTGCTGAGCCGGCATCTCCCAGCCCGTTCCTTTCAAGCAGCAGTAATAACAAGATTTGATGCAACTGTACGAATCCAATAAAACCTCCAGCGCTTAATCCTGTACCATCAAGCTTTGATCCTCAACTGAGTTCTCAAACTGAAGATGTTTTTTCACTGAGCTTTTCTGAAGGCATGTCCTGACTTGTCTTCCCTAACACAGAGAAAAATGTTGGGTACAAAAATAATCATCTCAAGTTTAACTGAACTGCTTCCTTTCAGGGTTTCATCAGCCAATGTTTTCCTTGTTTCAAAACCAAATTTTGTATTTTTTCTAAACATCCATGACAATTTAAAAAAAAAACAAGTATCCTTCTTCTCCATCTGGCTTACAGATGGGAGCCTGGCCCTTGCTTTCCACCCCTGACTGTGCTATTGCCTCTCTGGCGTGCCCCAGGCCCCGCGGCAAACCCCACTGCTGCATCCCGACTGAACCTGGCACACAAGGCTCTTGTTTGGCATCTGCCCGCACAGGTTGCTTGCTAAGAAGGAACAGCCTTTCTCCTTCTTCTTGCTTCATTTCCTGTCGCTCAGAGCAACTGCTAACTCCAAACCACAGATTACTAGTTCAGAGCCACCCCCCAATAATCCGGCCTCCCTCCGGCAGCAAGCGCTGGGGCACTGCCTGTGCCCGTGGTGGCTACCAAGGCACCCGCCACACAGCCGTGCCAGCCCCGGGGTTACGGCCGGGCAAGTCAGCACGCAGCACACGGGCTGCAGCCAGGCTACTGCCACGATCCGGCCACGGCCAGGAGCGGGGCGAGCTTCCCAAGCACCCCCCGCCTTGAGCTGGTGTTGTGAGGGATTCCTGGCGACTGAACGTGACTGCCAGCACAAGTGGCAAGAGCTACGTGCACACAGGTGTGGTGCGTGCGACGGCTTCGCTGCTGGCATGCAAGAGGAGGCTGGCATCCCCTGCCCACGTCCTGCCCTCCCCTAGCCTGGAGCCATTCCCCGCTTGCCTCCCTCCCCACGGGCTGCAGTGCAGCTGAAGCCCACGGCTGCACGCCCCCAGCACTGACCCTGACCACGTCCCTGGGGCACAGACCCGCAGCCATGCGCCTCCCGTTCAGGACCTTTCCTGGCTGTGCCCTCATGCAACGTTTTTTTGGTGGCAGATGTTGCTGCTGAGTCACGGGGACTCGAGACGAGAGCCAGACACCCACTCCCTGCCTGCTGTGGACCCAGAGCGTGAGCCATCGGTGCGTCAGCGGGGCATCCCTCGGCTACCCGGGGCATGCTGCTCGGCCAAATGGCTGCGGTGCCCGCCAGCTGCCAAACCCAAACACTGGCTGGCGTGAGGATGAGCCCGTTATTCCTTTACCCCGCTAACACAACACAAAAGAGCAGCAGCAACCCTGCAGCTTCAGGGGAATCGTGTTTTCCTTCTCTATCAGAGCTCCATGCTCCACGCCAGCGCAGACAGACAGCACATCCCTGCTGCAGCACTGCAGCACAGCCAGAAAACCCAAACAACCTGTCATCATCAACATTCCCACAAGATACCCTGTACAGACGATGCCATCGTACAGACTTAAAAACTGAGCGCACAGCTTGGCCGCAGCCTGGGGCCAGGTTTGCGCAGGAGCAAGCTGGGCGCGCTGCAGACAGCGACCGTGGCACCCATCTTCCCCCAACTCGCCTATCCCCGCACCGATGGCCCCCAAAGACAGTGGCATGGGGCGCTGAGACCAGCAGGGGCCCACTGCTGCCCCAGACCCAGCCAGGGACAGCATCACTGTCCCTATCCGCAGCGAGACTGCGAGTCCATCAGATGGAGTTTACGGGGACAGTCAGCGTGCCGGCTGACGGAAACTATCGGCTTCTATCTTCAGCGTTTGCCTCCCCCTCTGCAGAAAATCCCTCTCCAAACAAAACAAGCCTCAGTTTCAATGGAAAACCCATCCTAGCTAATAAGGGCAGGGGGCTCCTCCTGGGACCCTTTGCCCCACGCACCCCTCCCACTCCCCGGCGCATCGGGCCCTTTCCCGCAGGCACTTGACCCGCTGTTTGCTGCGCCCCTGTTCCGCCC
>VWZZ01005666.1:61026-86093 GCA_013399095.1 Psophia crepitans
CGCCGGGCTGGGGCGGTGAGCGATCCGGCCGCTGCCCGCTGGGATTTCCTGGGAGTAGCGCGATGGCTCCGCCGCCCCCAGCCCTCCCCGGAGCCCTGAGCCCCCTCCCCTCCGGACCCCCCAGTTTCCCCCCGTACCGCCGCTGCGGGACGGGCGGGGGCCGCCGCACAGCGCGCTGCGGGGCTGGGGCTGCGGGGGGCGCCGGGGGGGTCCCCGGCAGCAGCACCCGGAGAAGCGCGGGCAGAGCTGGAGGCAGCAGCGCTGTGAGCCTCTCCTACGTGCTGGCACCCGGAGAAATAAGCATCAGGCACGGCTTCAGAAATCACATGCGCTCACGGCCCCGGAAAATCTGCCTGTATCTGCAGCGCAGTGTTTTCCCCGGTGGTGTTTACTCTGCAGCAGCCAAGGTCAGCAGTGTCTGCTCCAAAGCAGCCTGTGGCAGCTCTGGCCTCCAGAGAGGAGCTTTTTATATTCTGGTTTCCTGTCTGTTAACTGTTCCTGCTTTACACGTGACTCTTGGCTTTGCCTGGAGTCAGATGCGTAGATAGCCGGTAAAGCCACTTCAGAAATCTGAGCAGCGCTGTCATCTTCCCAGATAACTCAAGGGGCACTCGGAAGCATGGTGGTGTTAAAAATACACACAGCACTTGAACTGCTTGAATGATGCAGCTCCCTGGGGGCGGGCGGCAAGGTGTCCGCTTGGGAATGGGACAGGCCGGCCGTGCAGAGCCGAGGATACCTGTGCCGCAGCGGGTGAGCGCAGGCCAGGGAAGCATCTCTCCAGCAGAGATGATCAGAGGGTTATGTGGAAGGTAGAGGCACAGACGCGGGAGCGATCGCTGCGGCAGTGCCTGCAGAGGAGAAGCAGATGGCAGCATTTATCTGGGCTAGGCAGAGATCCACTGCAACTCGGGATAAGGGAAGGAGAGCCGATGTCGTGCGGTAAAGGGGGAAGGTTGAGATACCTCCTGCTTGCAGAGAGGCTGGAGGTGGCATCTCAATGCCGGGCCTGGGCCACCACAGAGCCAAAGCTGTCCGCAGCGATACGAGTGGCGTGGCAGCCGGGGAGGGGGCTAACGCCAACAGATCAGGGGCTCGCAGGCAGCAGCGACGGCTTGCCCTACCCTGCCTTGGGGCTGTGCAAGAACCACAAACGCCTGCCTGTTCCCATGAGGAAATAAGAGATTGGGAGTGTATTGTCTAACGTATTAATGCAATCTTAGTAATTAGTCAGTCAACAGCATGTTTACAGAGTAAAAATTTGCAGTACTCATAAATAACTGTGGTTACACTGCAGATTCAGCCTGTCTAAAGCCCCGTAGACATGTATGACATATTCAGGTTTATCAGGTTTGCAGATGAATCCTTAGTATGTTATAACTGTCATGCGTTTGACAGGAAAACACCATGGGGTTCGCTCTTATATTGTGAATCTACATAAATTAGCAGTTACAGAAACACTGCGTTCTAGCCAGCTCTGCCACAGCACCACTAGCTACTGCACAGAACCATTTTAGCCTGGAGGAACACCGCTTTCCTGCCAGCCTTTGCTGGGTGCTCCCCAGACTGCAAACACCACTTACCGTGCAACATCAAGGATGCTTCGACCCAAGCACAGGCATTACGAGAACTACACGGAATTAGCAGCCGGTAAATGGCTTGGGCAGTCATGGAGCAAATTCGCTGTAGGGGAAGGACCAGTCCCAGTTCTCCCAAATGACCCTTCTGAAAGCAATCAGTGCATTTCACTACAGCCTTTGGAAACATGCTTTCAGCTGTTAGATGAAGAGCACTATGTGGGAAACGAGGTCCAGGAGATTCCAATAAAGTGAAATCAGATGCTGAGGAGCCGGCAGGGCAACAGAGGAGTACCTCTGTCACAGGGGGGAAGGGGCGAATCTCGGAATAGCTGAGAAACCGCTTCTTGTGCAAGTATTTTGTTCTTGTGCAAATGTATTTTCTAATGTGACCCAAACCAGTCAGGCAGGGGCTGGGTGCGGAATCAGCACCCACAGGCTGCTGAGATGCTGCAAGCTGCCTGTGGAGCAGCTGGTTCCTGCTCGTGTGCCGCCACATCACCCTCACCCTGTGTGACACTGCCACCCAGCATGGCCATCACCAGAGCTCTTGGTCTGCTCCGGGTTAGGGTGGTTAGTGCCTGCGGCAGCTTCTCCCTCCCTCTTCTGCTTGGGCAAGACTCCTCTGGAGGGATCCTCTGCCGTGGTGAACTACTGTGTCACCCTTCCAGTAGCCATCTCGAGAGCTGGGAATTAAGAAAACACGTGATAATTTAGAGTTTTGTAATTCCGTGCTGTTTGCCTAGCACTCGGATCATGTGGAACCCAAATCCATTTTGTAAGTGTGTTTGCTGAGCCTGCAGAGTGCCCTCCGAGGCGCTCGCTGCCCCGGTGCCGGAGGCGAGTGCCACCTGGCTGGAGCGTGGTGCGGCCGTCATCTACCCAAAGCTCTGGGCTTACACTCCTGCCTGCCTGCTGTCTGCCCTGGAGCGGCTGCAGCCGGGGACTGTGTCCTTTAGGGTCACATCCCACTGCGCTGACGGCATCTGGGAAAAAGTTATCTTTGGCAGCTCCGGAAAAGACTCCTGACTCACTTCAGCCTTGCTGCTCCCAGCAGTGCAGTGCGTTTACCCGCGGAGCAGTGCTGAGGATTGCCTGGTGCAAGCCTCGCTTGAAGCCGTATTAATTTACGGGACATCGAGCTTTTAGGGGCAACTGTGGCCAGTGCATCCCAGTTCTTGGCAGTGGTGTGAGCTTTTCCCCTCCTAAACAGAACTGGGCAGATAAGTGCTCAGCGTGATTATTTTTCAGGCAATCTGTGGTAAGAATCCTGTAAAAGGGATGGAGCCCGGATGCCTGTAGCATGTGTGTGAGGATTTGGGGTAAAACCCCCAAAACACACCTGCTCAAGTGGAATCAGCTTTCCCAAGACCATCCACCACTCACCAGGGACTTCAGTGATTTTGCCTGGCACAGTGTCACTCCAGCGACCACCTTGGCCCTGCGAGCTAGCAGGGCACCAGCACACGCTTCCACGGCGGCTCTGCAGCGGGGGCAGATGCACCGAGGCAGCGTGCCGAGCAGCGCAGCACCCGTGCCGTGGGGCAGCACCCGTGCCGTGGGGCAGCACCCGTGCTGTGGGGCAGCACCATCCCGTCCTGCTTCCCCGGCCCCTCAGCCTTCGGGTCAGGGCGCAGTGGTGGGGGTCAGGGCAGGCAGGGCTGCGTCAGAGCGAGGAAAGCCAGGGGACCTTGGCAGAGAGGTGGGGTGTCTGGCAGCAGGTGAGTGCCCGGGGACAGGCTCAAACCCACCCGTGGGGCTTAAAACCGGAGCATCCTCTGCCAGAGCCTTCTCGAGGCGCTGCCCTCCGGGTGGGTCTGGCGGTGCCCACCCGGGAGCCAGCCCGCAACGCCGGGAATTCTCCCAGCGCAGGTTCCCTCCCCTCCTGGTGGCTGTTTTGGTTTTGGTCAGTGGATGGTGCAGCCCCTGCACCCCAGCACCCTGCGTGCCCTGCCTGCCCCGGGCACCCCATGTACCCCGTGCACCCCTACACATCCTGTACAGCCCCAGGCACCCCTCCTTACCGCTACCTGCCCTGCGCGTTCCATACATTCCCCTGCACACGATGCACCCCCTGCACCCCCAGATGTTTGGGAACGCCCTGGGACACGCTGCCTGGGGAGCTGGGTGTCTCCATCCTGAGGACAGATTGGACAGCCCCCCGGGTGGCTGGTGCTGCCGGGGGACAGGAGCAGGGAGCGGGTGGCCTCCTGAGGTCCCCTCCAGCCAGCTTTTCCAGTGACAGCGCTCAGCGCCCTCCGGCCAGCCCCAGCCCCGCTGTCCCTTGGTGCCACAGCACCAGCAGCTTGTGTCTCCTCCAGGTCAATCAGCCTGGGGAGAATAGGTGCTTGCCACTGGCCTCTTGGCACCCCTCAGGCTTGGGAGCAACGAACTAAGGTGTTTCTTCAAAAAAAAGAAGTAGCTGTTTTCCATTAATAAAGCTAAAGCCTGAAGCGTGCTTGAGCAGCGTCCGTGCGCAGCAGGAGAGCGACCTCGTGCACATGAACTGCCCAAAGCAGCAGCGCTGGCCACAGCCCAGGCCCTCCCCACCAGCTCTCCCTGCATGATGCAACTGCTTTAGGACTACATAAAAATTAAAAATATTTAAATGTCCCGGTGCAAGAAGCTGCTCCGGGGCTGGGGGAGCTCCGTGGGTGTTTCCTGACAGCCTGCGCTTTCCCGAGGAGAAACTGAGAGGCAAAAGAACTTGCAGATAAGTCAGGGACAGTTTTGTGTGGTTTATTATTTGCATGAGGAAGGTTTTTTTTCCCCCTAAAGTAATTAAAATAGCCTCTTTCACACACGAGAAAGGGAGGAGAAGGAACGGTTCCAAAGAGCCTCTTTCCCTCTACCTCCCCCTCCTATGGCACAAGGACTTTTATCCTAATAAAAAATGGACCAGCAGAGATTTTTGTAAGGTCCCTGGGGCAGCCATCCAGTAACAAAAGCAAAGTTAAACAACTCCAAACAAAAGCAGCAGAAGAAAGGGGGTGTGGTGGTGGAAATAATGCCTGGCTAAGTAGGAAACTTTAATAATGATACATGGAAAAAGTTAAACAATTAGAACTTGAATCAGTTTGGCCTGGGTCCCACCTCATTTAGTTAATAAACGGTGCCCTTCATCACGTTTGATCTTACGCATCTCTTTCCAACGCGGCGAGGAGCCCGGAGGAGGTTCCCGGGGTTGGGAAGGTCAGACAGCGGCTGCTCTGGGGCCGGGGCTGCCATGGGGCCAGCCGGGGTCTCAGAGGGGTCCCAGGGCTGCCCAGGCACCCTGTGTCCCCCTCTTCAGTCTCACACTGGGGCTTGCCCCACGGAGCACAGCCGCGGGACTGAAGCCTCACAGCAGCACTGCCCAGGGCAGAGGGGCCGGGGTCTCACCGGCTGCAGCATATAAACGCATCTGACACACCCCTGACCGCCCACGTGAACAGAAAATCACTACCTGGCGAGTCACAAGCGTGTTAGTTATTTGAATATGTACGCTAATTAGCCATGGGCTTACACAGGCCAAACGATACGAAAATCTTTCCTGCCACACACAGACCCTCAGGAGCTTTGTCTTTCTAAATATTTCAGGCGCGTACGAGCAACAATTTCCGCACGCAAACACTTTCCAAAGGAAACCTTTCAGCGTCAGTACCTGCCGGAGGCACCCAGCTCACATGACGCTGGCCTCCCCCCGCGCCAGGGAATCAGATGCCAAGCAAGGATTAAAACGAGCGCTATGGAGATTCAGCCACGTAACACCCCAGAGCTGCTAAACCCCGGGGGGCCAGCCCGCCCCCCCCACCGCCCGAAGGTTTCTGTGGTTTGAGGGTCAGCAGTGATGGGGTGGGACAGGGCTTTCGGGGCAGACTGTGCCCCCCCCCCCCACCTGGTACGGCAGCTCCAGGCTCCCTGTGCCGGCTCATGGGGAGCTCCGGCCAGGGGATTTGCAGGAGCGGTTTCCTTACGGATGTACTGTGGTTTACCTGCTCCTTGGGGAGAAGGGTGTTTTGCAGCCTGGGTGCTGCCCAGATCCCTCCCATGGTGACGGGGCAGGTGACATCCCCAGCCTGGGGAGAAGGTACCCTTGGAGCAGCATGGGGGCTGGTTAGACGCCGCTAATAATAAATAACAAATGCAAATGCTGCTAAAACCTCCACTGGCCTTATGCACAGGCAGATGCAGTAAGGCTCTGGACCATCGCAGGATGAGCTGGGTCACACCAGTGGAGAGGAGCCGGGCACCTCTGGGCATTCAGGTATCGGGCAGAGACACAAGGGCCCTGCCCGTCTCCGTGCCCCGCGGGATGCAGGGGCCCAGGCAGATCTCACAAGTTAAAAATAAAACCAACCCCAACTACCACCCCCCCCCAAACACTGGCCAACCCTCAGACAGAGCTCCCACTGCACGGAGCCCTGGGAAGGGCAGCTCTCCATCTCCAAGGTGCTTTTTGAAGCTGATCCAGTGTCCTCCTTACTGGATGCCGAGGGACCCCCACACGTAGGGTACGGCCACGGGAGAGCCGAGCCAGGGACCAGGCAAAGGCCGAGCTACGTAACGCGAGATGTAAAACCAACAATACAATTTTATTTTGCATTTCATACAAACGGCTCCCTGCCCACGTTTTACAGAGTTAAACAGCATTACCCAGCGACAGGGGAGGCTCGCTCCGGCCCCCACAAACCCCCTGTTACGTGGATGAGGTGGCCTGCAGCCAGGAAGCAAGGTGCCCCGGGATGGGGTTGTGCGAGGCGGCTCCAGCTTTGAGCTCTGTGGGGGGATCAAATGAGTTGGTTGCTCCTAAGAAAGGTTATCAGGAGACAACTGCATGGAAGAATGGATCTGTGGGAACCTGGTCTCAAATTAAAAGGAAAGCCCTGTGCCCAGCACTCCCAGTGCTGTACTGGTGCAGCAACCAGGAGACACCACCAAGGATGCCCCGCCAGCAGCCCGCTCAGTTCGGTGTTGAAAATGAGAACAACGAAACAATTTATGACTTTTTAAGGTGTTCCCTGTGCCAGGGCCGCGGGATGCCTGGATCCCCCCAGGACACAACCACCAGGCAGATGGAGTTGAGCAGGGGACAAGAGCTGCAGAGAGTGACACAGCCCCATGGAAAAGAGGAAAAGCCCCCTCGGGACCATTCGTGTCGTGAGTTTTCCATTGCTCAGCCGAGCTGGAATCAGTCCTGGGTTTAGGTGACGCCTGAACTTCAAAGCTACGGGCACCAGAGCTCGGCCCAGGTTAATGGAGAAATTCAGAACAAACGTTTCTGACAGAGGCAAACTAACGAGCTCCAGGCAGAGGCCTGCAAACATGGGCAGTAACCCTTCCCGCCTGCTTACTGGCAGCCTCCTCATCACTTACAGTTGTCTGGAGCATTTCCCTTCAGATGATCCAACCTACAAGCAAGGCTATGCAAATACAAGAAAAATTAGGCTCAGCGCTGTGATAAAAATTTCCACCTATTTCTTGTACTTTAATAATTAAAAATCCTGCTGGCAGGAGGAGGGGGAGGTGGATGTGCTGCTGCTAGCAGAAGGTGCGGGGCCAGCATCCCTCCGGCTGCGAGGCGGTACCCCGCCGGGACGCACGCCCAGCAGCCCGGCCCTGCCAGGAGGCTGCCGGGCACGGGGCAGGAGCTGCTTAAATCCCTGCAAGGCACCACACGAAAAGGTCTAAATGCAGCCGTGTGACACCCTAAAATCCTTATTCCCTCTGGGGTGCGGAACCTGTAGGAAGAAATCGCATGCCCAGCCCCAACTGGGTAATGCTCCCAACCCTCCTCCAGTCCCAGATTTCTCAGCCCCGTTATGGAGAGCCAGAAGGGGAAGGAGTGCTTTGGCCATTGCCCCATCTCTTATTTTCCTTTTTCCATGGAAGGGAAGCAAGTACAGACATTTCTTTTTCTCCCCTACATCCTTCCTCTCTCAAGGGAGGAGGAGGAAGGAGGCTGGTCCAAAGCAGAACTAAGCTCGTGGTACCAGACGGCTCCCACCACCACCCACGGTGGCACCCAGCAGCTGGGTGACTAAATTCTCTCTCCTCCAAACACTAACATGAAAAAAACCCAGCCCAAACAAACCCACATTTCTCCAACAAAGCAACATCCCAGGATCCTCAAAAACTTTCCCCTGTCAAATAAAACAGACAACAGACCTGGCTGGAAGCTCAGCCCTGGGATGCAGGGACAGACCTGAACCCGGGGCTCAGAGCTGGGCTCACTGCTGTTCCGGTGACTTCCCTAGCGCCTGGGGGGGTGTTCATCACCTCCCTGCTGCGAGGCAGACCCGGATGGCAGCAGAACGGGGGCCTAGAAATAAAGTACTGCAAAAATATTGCAAAAGCTGGGGAAGAGTCAGAACGGCCAAAGCAAGGACAGCCTTGGGGTGGGAGGTGGGAATAGCTGAGGTGGGCTCCGTGCCCTTTGAAGGTGCTGCTCGGGTGATTAGATGACAGAACAACTGAATTAGGAGTGAAAGGAGGAAGAAAAAACCTTGTTGCACGCTCAGTGTGGAGATCTCTCGGGGAACTTGGATCAGTCTGCATCAGCCTCAAATTGCAGCACCCTCATCCTGGGAATTTCACAGCGATTCCTGTTTTAAGAGACCACCTTCCTCCGGCACATCTGCTGGGATGGGGCTGAGCCAGGGACCCCGACCCACCAGTACCACGTCCCTGGCTCCTCAGGGGGTCAGTTTTTAGTCACCGGGGCAGCCGGAGGGCAGGAGATTAAGGTCAGGATATAGGAGTCAGCTTCTTTTGTTAAAGTGCCTTATTTTCTTTGAGCTTTTAAAACATCTTCCTTGCTTTTTCAGAAGAGAGGGGCACAAAAAAAAAAAAAAAAAGGAATACTGGTTTTATATGAAACAAAGTAGAGAATTAATCAATATTTACACAGATCTTGGGTAAGGTTATGGCACAGACTAATAACCCAACACAGCAACCCAAAAAGCAGAGTGTCAGAGAGAAGGGAAAAACCTGTTCTTATGCTTTCAACACCATCCCCTGGAGATCCCAAGTGTAAACGGTTTTATCTAGGAAAAGGCATTTTAACTTGGGCTTTGGTAATCGGGGTTGATTGCAGCCACATTGCGCAGCCGGCGGGGAGGACGTGGGTGGGCGCGCGGCCGCCCGACCTCTGCAGAGCACAGCCCGGGTTTAGACAAGTTCAACTTTAGCGTTTGGATAAACAGCCACCACGTCATATCCCTCGGGGGGCTTAACCCTCTCCTTGGCGTGCGTCTCGCAGTACAGCTGCTCTTCGATGAAGAAATACCCTCTCTGCTTCAGGTTGAGGCCACAGTCGTCGCACATGAAGCACTCGGGGTGGTAGAGCTTGTCCCGAGCTTTGACGATGGTGCCCCTGGTGAGAGACGGGGAGAGCTTGGGTGAGATGGAGGAGCGGTGAGCAGAAACAGCTTTTCCTGCCGCCTCGAGTGAGACGGCGTCAGCGAAGGAAAGCGGCGTGCAGGGACATGTAAGGGTGTTATCATGGGTTCCCATCCCCACATTTCAGCCCACCCAAAGCTGCCAGCCCGCTCCAGGCGTGGCTCCGTGGGAAGGGATGCTCCGTTCCCGTTCGTCTGCAGCCCCTCTGCCGCACCACACCATGGCTCGATGCGAATTTTCCTTAAAAATATCCGTGCTCAGCCGGGGTCTGAACATCGGGAACCAGCAGCTTCCAAGCGCCGCTGGCAGGGCTGGGGCTGTGTACACGCAGGCACCGCGGCTTTCGGAGCCGAGACCTCAGCTCACAGCACCAGCAAGAACATGGTTACAGGCATCTGCGGAGCAGAGGTCTCTAAGCCAGCAAATCTGGCTTGAGCAGGACGTAAATTACCACAGAACATAAATTACAACACGACGAAGCAGAAAAACACTCATATTCTCTGCAGTCAGACCCAACATCCATCTGTCTGAGAGTAACTCTTCAACACACAAACAAAAATAATCCACAGACCTCTCCTACTTGACCCTTTTCTCCCCTCCATAAGGCAGCAAGAGCGCGAGCGCCGCTGGCGCTGCTCATAGTCCCCGGGCAGTTACTGCGACAAGCAGGGCAGAAACCATCCCACGAATCATTCCTGTTTTGCTGCAAGATTCCCTTAAAAGGGGCAATCCAAACCATATTCCTCAATTCCGGGTTTATATACTGTTAGCGACACCCAGAAAGGGACTCAAGGTACTCTGCTGTCAGTGCAAAGCGTCCTGCTGTGAGCTGTAACCCGCGTGCCTGGCAGGACCCGACCCAGCCGCGTCCCCGCGCTCCCGTCCCCGCCGAACGGGGGCTCCGGCGAGACGCGACACTCACACGATCCCGTTCCCGCAGCGGGTGCACTCGGGGAGCATCTGCAGCCCGGACATGGCACCGCCAAGCTTTGACACCGGGGACTTGACGTTTCGGGGGTTGCTCAGTTTGTCGAGTTTTTCACCTGCCAAGAATTTTACAGAGACACACACTGAAAATTTGTCCTCTCAGGGCTTTTATTTTTTCTTTTCCTTCTTTTTTTTCCTTAAGGAGTCGGATGAGCCCCTGCCTGTCCCAACAGAACCTGCAACTTGCTTGGAAGGAATGAAAAAGCAAATAGTGAGACCAACCACCTCAGGAGTGACACAGCATTTGGGTTCACAGATGACCGCAGGACACTGCGCAGACCCTCTGCTCCCCCCAACAAACACGGATGGTGGCAGCAGCCCTTGGCCGCGTCAGCAGGTCATCCATCCACCTATTGCGATAGCACCAGCTCAGTATATATACACCACGTCAAAAGGTAACGCGGCCTTGTTCTAGAGATGAGAGGGGAATTTGGCTGCCAGACTATTTAGTGAGTTAAGAAAGATAAATAGCAAAAATCGCAACAAAGATCCAGAAAGAAAAGGTTCTATCACACCAACATTTCAGGTGCACTTGGTAGATCTACCACCAGTCAAGGAGACAAACATGAAAGCATTTTGGAAAATTAGACAAATTAAACCAAACAGTAATAGAATTGCTGCATTTTTCTTCTTAGAACAATCATTTAATGTAAAATAATCTAAACTAACCTGAACCAAAACATTGAGACACAAGACAAAGTCTTTGGGGCATGAAGTCTCCTTTCACAAAGGTCCAACTACAAGAGATGAAGCGATGAAAATTCTGTTCCTATGAACAACATCATGGCAAAGTTTGCAGTGTCGCAGCCTGCCTCCCTACAGACCACCTATCCCCTGCCCTCGCACTTCGAAAAACACAAACACCCTGGTGGCCAGCCACCGGGATGCTTAAAAGCCTCCAGTATTCACAGCATGGTTCTTCATGGCTCACATCCTGCCGGGGTGAGCGTCTCTTTTGGGTATATATTGATCTGTGGGTCCTCTGCGGTGGCCTAAGGTTATAGAAAGGAAAAGCTCATGAAAAAGGACGATAGATGTTACTCCATCAGCTGATACAGTTCAGCCAGAAAGCAGAGGAGCTCTTGGATGAACAAGCCATTCGCCAGCGTTTGGGCTTCCTACCCTCCCTCAGCTCCCAGGGTATTTCAGCCCGTGGTCAATCTTAAACACGTGCTTAAAGCCCACGATGTCTCAGGAGGGGTCCAGGCACTTTCTGACCCAGGTGTCTGTACGCACTGCACCAGTTTTGGAAACTTCCCGTTGGATTTTGCCCTGAAGTGCCCCCCCCCGCAGCTGCAGGAACGTCTCTGCCTTTCCTAAAGTGAATTGTTAGTACCTGGCACCGGTGCATCCTTGCTGGTGGTCACTCACTGATCCTGTGCAGGTTCACGTGCTACATTTTGAAGGGCATTGCTCAGCAGAGCTTCCTTCCATGGAGAGACCCCTGCTCCCCCACCCAGCACATCTCAGGAGCGCCCGCTGTCCTGGGCTCGGCTGGGGAGGAGGCAGCCCGCCTGACGCCGAGCCCCCGCGGTTACCCTCGGGACGCACAGGCCTCCTCGCACAGCAGACCCCGTCTCCAGCCATGGCTCTGATCCAGAGACCAACACTGCCAACAGTTCCAGCCAAGCGAGTAAACCCCAAAGGACTAATACCCACCAAACCCCACTTCCCAGGTATGATACAGTGTGTGGAGATGCTGAGAGCCTTGATACGTGTGAGACCGCCTGCCCAGGAGCGGACCGGGGCTGCTCCACCCCAGGGGTCCTCCAAGCGCTCGGCCAGCTCCAGCCAAGCTCGCCTGTCAGATCCTTCCGCTGCCTTGCTGGGAATAAACCGAAACAACTGCTCAAGCCGTTGGCTTCCCCCAGCGTGAGATACGGTGTGCGAGGACTAGACACGCTCATCTGCCGATGTTTAACAGTTAAGCTGTCACTGTCTCGCAGACAGAGCGCTTGGATAAGCGGCTTAAAAGGGGGGGGAAGAAGAGATTTTACAACAAAACAATCCCTGCAGAGAGGGCTGCTTCCCATCTTCCCAAACGATGGATCATTTCCTTCTATTCACCAGCCCACACTCTCATTGTAATTTATGGTCCTCGGCAAGGCAGCGAGATGCTTTAACTCCACAGCCTGAACCATCGCCATCCCCGTCCGCAGCTGCAGCGCTCACCCTTCCCGTGCCAAGGGCGCCCGCGGAGGCGACTGCTGCAATTCCTCCCGCCTCCACCACATCCTCAGCACGAAGCTCCTTACAGGCGCAGGATGGGGCTGGAGAAAATACAGCTTCCAGTAGAAACACCTTCCATATAAAACAGGTCATTGCCTGAGACACCCAGCTCCTCAGGAGAGGAGACCTTGACTTTAAAATGATAACACGCAGCAGGCTCAGACAAAAACGTGTAATTTTAGGCTTAAGAAAAAAGGAGCCGGGGTGGAAGCTGTAAAACAGCCTAGCGGGAACACTCACGGGGATTTCAACCATGCTGAAACATCACAGAGCTTTATGCCAGGAGAGATGCTTTTCACTCAATTTCTCATCCCTCACAAAATAAGCACTGATAGCATCATAACGACCGAGGCGCGAGCAAGACCGTGCCTGCAGCCAGTCTCCCATCCCTTCTGCCTGCTGCACAGCCCAGCCGAGAGGGAAAGGGTCGGTGGCAGAGTGCCGGGAGGTGACCTACCTCCCCAGCCTGACGCTGGTACCCATCAGCAGCGTCTCAGCCCCAGGCTCCCAACGTGTGGTGCTGCATCAGCAGTGGGCTGGTGCTGAGACACTGCCGGGGTGAGCAAACACCCAGGACCGGCTGGGACAGTCCTGGGGCCCAGGGACTGTCCTGGCACCTCTTTGTCCTCCCCTTTCCCCAGCCCTTTGCTCTCTCCCTTCCTCCCAAAAGGCAGTGCTGGGTTTCTCCCACCCCAGGGCCGTGGGACGCGAGGGGAGGCAGCAGCAAACCAGAAAAGCTCCAATTTTGTTCCCTTTCCCTGGCACAGAGAAGGGAGGAAGGCAACAGCGTTATTAATTGGGATTAACACAGGCACTTCCTATTTGCTTCTTCCTAACGAGGAGAGCTGGGGGTGCAGCAGGCACCTCGCCGGGAAGCTGCTTGTGCTTGTTCTTGGTGAGGGACCCGAAGGTACATCTGGAACTTGTAATTAACATCAGGTTTCCTGCCAGCCTTGAAGGGGCTGTAAATATTTACACCCAGCACTTCCAAGGCCAGTCCCGTCTCATGGTTTGCGGACATGCCAAACTACCACTGAGAAAACTAGAACTGGTGGAAACCCTTGGTGCTCAGAAGTTACCTGCGATCGTGCTGCTTCCTGTGAAGCAAGAAGCAATATCCTTTTAGTCAAAAAATATCCTTCTCCATCATTTTATATATGCAGAAACTGAAGTGCAACAGCCTGACTCACAGCCTCTTGCAGCTTCATAATGAGATTTGCAGCAGTTTGTATTTTCCCATAAAAAATAAGTTCCTGGATTCACATGATCGGAATATGAGGCTCTTGGAAGGAAGCAGAATGAAGAGTCTTGCCCTAATGATTGTAAAGTGAAGCCTGAAAGCTTGGACATGAAAGCCCCAATGGATTTAAGGTTGAAAGGCAAAAAAAAGTAGCTGAAACATATAGTTCAGAGATCTTATTATTTAATGCTCAGAGCTGGCTCCTTCCCGTGTTAACAACACGGGCAGGAAGCTGTGACAGACCTGAGAACTGAGCCAAGAGCTCCTGATCTCTGTCTCTGTGCTGCTGAGGACCATCCCACATCCTCATGCAAATGCCATTTACTTAAACAGGCCAATGGTTCTCCACCGGTGATCTTACACAACCGCGTTAGGCCGTAACAAGTCATAAACCGTCACAGGAAAACCGCTGCCATGCAGAAGCTTTCACACAATGCTCAAGCCAGCCACAGAATTTGTAAGCCCCCAGATGCCACCCTGAGCATAGAATCATCAAATGGTTTGGGTTGGAAGGGACCTCACAGCCCAGCTAGTTCCAACCCCCTGCCATGGGCAGGGACACCCCCCACCAGCCCAGGTTGCCCAAAGCCCCATCCAACCTGGCCTTGGGCACTGCCAGGGAGCCAGGGGCAGCCACAGCTTCTCGGGGCACCCTGTGCCAGGGCCTCAGCACCCTCCCAGGGAAGGATTGCTGCCTCCCAGCTCAGCTCCAGCTCCCCTCCTGCAGCTTCAGGCCCTTCCCCTTGGCCTGGCCCCCCCTGCCCTGCAACCAGCCCCTCTCCAGCTTTCCTGCAGCCCCTGCAGGGACTGGGAGGGGCTCCAAGGGCTTCCCGCAGCCTTCTCTGCTCCAGCATCTGAAATTCTGATCTGAAACCTTGCCGGGACATGCTGGAACCTCCTTACCATTCTCACCAGCCTCCAACATGCCCTGCAAGTATCGGAAGGATCCAGACTGCTTAGGCTCTGACACGGGCTTTTCATAATCCTGGAGCATCTTGTAGACATCTGACTCCACATCAATCCCATTTCTGTTCCGTGGGAGAGACTTCAAGGGGTCGAGGCTGTTTTAAAGAAAAGCACGGAAGGCTCAAGTCAAATATAAACAGCAACTGTCGGCTCAGCAGGGAGGTGCTGAAACCTCCACATTCCCACAGGTTCAATTAGACACCTTTCTGTTCCCATGGGTTTCCCTGCCTGGAGGTACGCCTGTCCCAGGAACAGCCACCGAACCAGGGAAGTTAAACTTGTTCCCGTTCGACTCTGATTGAGCAACACGGCTTGCGCTGGCCCAGATACCAGATGCCTTCGGGGAAGAGGGCAGCTGCTTACAAGCACTGTAAATTGCTCTTCCACGCATGGAATTTATTGAAAAAAATGGGTAAAAACGATGCATTTAATTAATTATGTACGGCCAGGGGATCCACCCACCCCTCGTACCACAGCTGGGGCATCCGGCACGGGGAAAGCGGGTGCTGCTGCCAGGCGCAGGCATGACAGCAAGTCTCCTCACCATCCGCAAATGCCTCTTTTGAAGTTAGCGTTGCTGCATTAAAAGATCCATTTGCCAGACACAGCCCACAGCTTTGATGAGAAAACCACCCCACGGGCTGCTCAGCACCGAGAGCAGCCCCGTAATTGCCCCCCCAACTACGTGCCGACCTTCAGCAGCCAGACCTGAAGCTGCTCCGTGTCTGTAGGCAGCGTGGCTGGGGCACGACAGACAACAAAGAGTCATTTAAACCATTATTCCAGTTCAGTTCAATACATCAAAACATGAAAAAACGTAGTTTGGAATCAAAAATATTTTGGGTACGTGTTTAAGCGTCCTGCTGAGCGGAGATAACTCGAGTGCTGTTGGGCTTTGCTGAGGCCCAAAGCACAGCACAGCTTCGTGGGAAGGGCTCCGCGTCCTTTTTGAGGAGGAGGTCACTAGAAACCCAAGAAAAACAGCAACAGCCCCGAACCCCATCAGACAGGTTGATATATTTTAGTTAACCCCTGATTCATTTTTCTGCACCCAGCGTTGTGTCCATGCCCACCCGTACATCAGCTCACACGTTTCCAGCGAAGAAGGGCAGGGTTTGACCAGTCCAGAGTGCGCTTCTGACCCAATCCTACCCATCACCCAAGCTAATCTCCCTGCTTTTGGCTCTCACGCAGACACCGTCAGACTTTGTTCTCCATATTTTTTGTGTGGTTCTCTTCTTTCCAACTTCATTAACTTTCCTGGAGCAGCATGGGGAGTAAGCTGGCTCACAGCGTCACTGAAATATGAATTTGAGCAGGCACAGAGTTCCCGAGCTGAAAAGAAACTCTCTTTGCTCTTTGTATTTGATACAGGCATTACTTTCTTGCAGAATATTTTGCCAGTCTGGAGGAACATAAATCAGCAGCAGTGTAAGCCATGTGAAAGCGTCGGAGTCGCACTCCACAACCTGGCCTGTCTCAAAGTCCGGGTTATCCACCCAAACCGCTCTTGGCTACACAAAAACTTTTCTCTTTCCTACGAGCATTATTTATTTCCCAGCCTCCTGGACAGCTGCATTAAGCAGATCTTACATTTATAAACACTGCAGTTTGCTGGGGTTAATTTTCTCCGTGGATACCTCCAGCTCACAGGCCAAGCATTTGCTCCTGGGTCCTTGGTGGTGCGAACCTGACTCCGAAACCCTCCACTCTGCCTTGAATATACACTTTGAAAACCAAAGATACCAGTGTCTGTGCCACTCCCTGGCATTAATCCCAGCCTGGGGACTGGATCTGATGCTGTAATCTACCTGTTCCCGTTGGAAACAGAAGGATCTGAGTGGATCTGGAGAACCTTCACAGAGGTAAACAGTTGAGCATTGCTTCAGCATCACAAGCTTAAATTCAGTGTTGCAGTTGCTACACACATACATGTGACCATTTGGTTCAGAGTTTGACATCTCCAACTCTTTCTTTCTCTGCCTCCTCCCCCACTTTTCTCCCATCTACCCTCGACTAACAGAGCAGGACCTGAACCCGGCATCTCTGGAGCCCTGGGAGCATCGCAGCCTCAACGCACGCCCCTGAAACCGAGTTTGGATGAACAGCAGCAGGACCCAGAGCGTGAGCCATGCTCCCGTCCTACCTCTGGGCAGGAGCGATGTGGAGCCCGCTCAGCTGGCCCGGCAGAGCCGACTCGGAGCCGCTGTTGGCGTAGAGCCGGGTCGGGTGGTGGTGCTGCACGTTCAGCATCTGCTTGTTGTCCATGGGGCTGACACCAGCCCCGTGGGGCATCGGCCTCCTGCTCTGGGCAGGCCCGTTGTCCTGGAAAAGAAGAAAAAGCAGAAAAAACCCCTGAGATTTATAGTTCTTGGTACGAAACACATGGAGAGGCTGTGCTGGGACGTGCAGCGTGCAATAATAATATTTTATATGTACTATGGAAAACAGAGATATGCAGCAGGAAAAGGAAAACTCCGGGTTGACCTGCAGTTAAATCTTGCTGAATCTCTGCAGCTTTCCTTGGTCTCCAACCAAACGAACTTGCCTGTTTCTCCACGGTGAGCCACTACCAAGTATTCTGCATTTATTCTTCTGTAAAAGCATATTTATTATTTCCACAAAAGGAAAAAAAAAAGGGAAAAAAAAAAAAGAAAACAAAGGGCTGCGAGTCTGCTTCTCATTTCACGTTACGTCACGCCGGGAGCACTTACCGCGCTCCTGGCTGCGGGGCAGTCACTGATGTACATGAGCAAATCGCGACCAAGCCCAGGCTCTGCAGCTACGCGTACAGCTTGGGCAAGACCCAAAGCCACGGGGCCAACGCCGGTATCCTCACTTGCAGCTTCCCTCGCCCACAAAGATCTGTGTGTGTTTCAGGAGGTTTTCTCCCCAGGTAAGATCAGTCATTTACAGTGTGAGAAACGCTTTGGTCAAGGGTTTAGCTCAGTGCTCATGTTTGCGTTTGCTTTTAAAATCCCAAGGCAAACTACGGAAATCTTTTCGTCATATGACCTCAAGTCAGGAACTCAGATGCCATTAAAACGCGAGTTTTCCGTATTATTCTAGCTACAGAAAACATTACCTATGTGTTTTTCCAAAGCTTTGTTAGTCAGCCCCGCGCACACCCATAAATCCAACAGTACCTACCGCTAATCTCGCCACCGGGCGCCCGAGCCAGGCTGTGCCCGCTAACACCCAGCCCAGGGAGTGACCGGCAGCCCCCTCCCCAGAGCCGGGCTCATTCCAGCTCCCGGGAAAAGCAGCAGAAAGCCGGGCACAGCCTAAGGACACGTGCCGGCTGCTGCTGTTTCCAGCCGTGCGAGTCAGAAGCATGCCCGTGCCGATGGAAGGAAGAGGTGCTTGTGTAAGAGGCAGTAATCTGTTTAATCTGGTTTAATCTGTTTCAGGGCAGATCCCCAGCGATGCTGCCTTGCACCAGCTTTTCAGTAGACTGAAGCCGATAGAAAACCAAGCCGAAAAAGAAAACACCGTCCTGTGAACAAACAACAAAGTGCATATTGCGGAGCTCTAATACAAAGCCTACTTTTGACTAAAATAATCCAATAAATACTAATTGGAAACAAATGTCTATCACTGGTGCGTAGCAGAAAACACTGGCGCTCCCAAGCCTTGTAAAAATGAACAGCTAAGAGAAATAAAAACCAGATCCTGCTAGAAAAAGATCTTGAAAGTCCAATTCTTCAGCTCTTTCCAAGGCAAAACTCCCATTGATAAAAACCAGGCTTAATTAAGAACTGCAAGATGGTGCTTTTGAGGTTGTTTTTTTTCCTACCACCAGCAGAAAAACTGCAGACTCCAGCAAGCTCCTGGCACCTCCACCTCCTCGAAAGCCCCGGCAGCCGCCCCGAGCCCTCTCGGCACTGCTCCTCCACGCCGTGCATGCACCCACACGTGGGGAAAGCCGCTTCCAACATAACAACTTCAAATTATCTATTAAAAAAGGAATTTCACTGCCAGGAATAATATAATTTTAACTGTTCCCCCATTTATATTCTTAAAAAAAAATAAATTACAACAGGCTACGGGTTTCCAATTCCCAGATTTACATTATTATTTCAAGGGAAATAAAGAAAAGACTTTCAACTGTGTTACAGAGAGGAAAAGAAGCATCATAAACATTTTGGGGGAAAAAAGCCATGGCCCGTGCTGGCTGGCAGGCCATTGGGAGCTACAGAGTTATGCTTTTAAGAAGCCATTATCGTTAATTATCTGCACACCAGGGCCCAGATGCACGCTTGGTCAGAGGGGAGCGGCAGCTGGAGCCTCTGCCTGCAGAGGACAGGGCAGGCTCCTCTGCTCTTCTCTCCTCTTGCCCACGGGCTCCCCCACACCCAGGACACCCAGGCTCTTCGCCGGGGAGCACGGGGCTGGCGGCTACTTCTGCAGTGAAACCTCCTCCATCGAGGGGCCCAGAGATCGTAATCTCCATGGACTCGCTTTAATCCGAGGGAGCTCGTAAAGCATTGGCCACTCGGTCCTGTTAAGCTCAGCAATTTGTACATCAAGAGCAAATGTTGCTATAAAGCTAAAAAACTTATTGCTTGGGCACTGTCCAAAAGGTATGAAAGCCCAGGGGTGGAAACGGGGTGTTTCAGAGCCCTCCCTGCACCGCTGAGCTGCCCGGCATCCCCGGTCACCACCGGCTGCCCGTCCCTGTGGGAGGAGGATGCTCGTGGTGGTGGTAGCTCACCGTGAGTCCACTCAGCCACGTTGTAAAGGCATGGGTGACCCAGCAGCATCCACAGGGATCAACGGGCTCCTCCCGACGGACACCAGAGCACGCCGGCTACCCCAGCACCTACCAGACAAAGACCACGGAGATGAAGCAATGGATGTCCCTCAGCCTTTTCCACCGAGTTCTTTGCAGGCTTTGGAGAGCTGCACTTCATGCCAAGGGTGGCTAATGGCTTTGTGGGAAACACACAGAAAGAATTTGCCCCTCTGAGAACACAACAGTCTTTGCCTTCCTTGTCGCTCTCAGTTTCTCTGCTACACAACTTCGCTGTTGCACAAAAAGCTGTTCCCGGCACTGAGCTCAGTCTCCTTTTTCTCGTCTCAAAGGCTTTTTCAGCATTTTCCCAGGAGAGCTCTGCAAGGCTTCACATTGTGCAAAACACTCGTGCATTTGTTCTCAGAAACCTAGAACCAGATGGATTTCTCTCCATTTCTCAAATTCAAGATCAGAAAAAACCTCCCCCCTTTGGGACCTAATTTGCTTTTCTCTGCTGGCTTTTCTTCTCACTTTTTATGGCCTCTTTTGAATTAAGAGGGTTTGAAAACCCTTCCCAAAGAGCTGGCCTGCGAAGTTTCACGGAGGAGAACTCTTTTAGCCTATGAAACAAACTCACAAGCTGTTTTCTCACGCTCGCCCTTCTAGGACCATCAATTCCGAAGCGTAACCAACCTCCTGACAGGCAGCATGTGGAGCTCCTGGAGCCCAGGCCTCCCCACTGCTGGCAAACACAACTCACGCAGCTGTCCCACACCAGATAAACACAAAGCAGAGCTAGAAAGGAGCTGTTTGAAGTCCCAGTTCCTGGGAGCAGGTGGGTTTGGGGGTGGTTTGGCGTGTGGCTGCAGTACAGGAGGGCAGCACGATGTGCAGCCAGACCGACCTTCTCTGGTCGCCACCTTGCTGGAGATCCCCAGCCCGTTCCATCCCACCAGGGGAAGCAATGAGCAGAGGAAAAGGGATTCTTTGGAGGAGAATGAGCCACAGCAAACAAAAAACAACGACCTGCAGCAAAGCAAGCACCTGCCTTGGCCAGCCCTGCATGGCCTCGTGAAAACACCTCCTCCTCCTCCTCACGCATTTATCAGCGCTGCATGAACGCAGCCCATGCCTTACCACCTACAGGTAAGGGCTGCCCATACCGATACAGCATTAATATCCCAGGAAACTATTTCCAGCAGAAGGAAGCTGTGACACAGCGTACCGGGAGCGTTTCTCTCGGCAGCAGGGCAGGGAGCCGGGGCAGCCGCACATCCGCAGCTGCGGCAGCAAGCAGCGCCTCGCCCCGAGCTGTCCTAAGGACAGAAGCACCAACAAGGCACGTTGGGCTGGCCACTGGGCCTGAGCTACTGCCTCTCTTTCCACCGACCCTCGGACACGAACAGCCAGATGCCGCCAGCTTTGCTTGCGCCGCATCGCCCTGTACGCAGAGCCCCGAGCGCACTCTTGGGTGCCACTGTTTATTAAATTAGGAGAAAAGAGAAATTTAACTGGTTTTCAAATGCCTGGCTTTTGTCCCCACCACACAGCACAGCACTGAGAGCACGAAAGGAAAGATTTTCCTTTTATATTTCAGGAAAAGATGCTGAAAGACAGGTTGCTTGGATTTAATGCCGGGAATTCCTCAAAGAGCCAGAAATAGGGAGAGCTTTTTTCCTTCCTCCTTCTACAAGCACTTATTCAATTTCTAGCAAGTCCCTCTGTTCCATGTCTGCTTATTAGCAAATCTCTTTTCCCCTATATCAGCTGAAGGTATCTCGTTCAGCTACAGCACGATGCCTGGACGCAGCCAGCGGAGCAGCGTGCACAATCAGCAACGTACTGACCCTCAGATGCTTTTCACAGGACATACCGTTTCCAATTTCAGGAAACATGCAGGGGGGCATTAAAAGCAGCAAGCTGAAGATTTCAACAGAAACACGAACATACTCCATGGCTCCACCGCGCAGAGCTAACGTGTACTCCAGGTAACGAATGCGAAGATGGGCTTTGCCTCCTCGTTACGGTTGTGCCCCGACTCCGCTGGAGTAGCTGAATTGAGACATTTTTGTCCCTTAGGCAAATCTGTAACAGGACAGAAGACTCAAAATTTAAACACTTCTACCAAGGTAATCACTGCTAAAAGAGGCCTTCCCATAAGTAGAAAAAAATGTGGCCAACCAGGAATTTAGAAAGGTTTTGAAAATTAGTCTCAAGCCCTCCCTCCGTCTTTGGGCGAGAGTTTATCGTACTTTGAAACCACCTTCCACGGAGCCAACAAAAAGCCTAAATTTTACAGATTTCTGAATGAAATAAAATACACCAAGGCGAGCTCCGAATCCACCCTGAAGGCCCTGGCGCAGTGGTGGGAGAAGATCCGCAGGGACAGGACCAGCGGCAGCCCCGGCTCCCAGCGGCAGCCCCAGCTCCCAGCAGGGATCGCCTGCGAGATGTTTGTTTTCCCAGCGCAGGGGAGCCGGCCCTGCTCTGCGTGACAGACACACTGCACCAGGCTTAAGCAGAGCTGAAGGTCACTAACAGCGTGGCTCAGCCGAAAGCAGCGTTCTGTTTGATGTTCCTCAGATCCACTCACAACCAGAACAGCCAGACAGCGTCAGCTGGACGTTTGCTGCCAAAACGCTGGATTAGGGACTCGAGCGTAGCTATTTGTGCACCAGGAGGTCAGAGCACCCCTCAGCCATGGGGTCACCTGGAAGAGGTGCCTCTTGCAAGCACGCTTGCTCACTTGTGTCCGTCCTCCAGCAGTGGCAGGACGAGCCCGAGAGCTCCGGCTCCTCACCAGTGTTTGACTTTTCCCTGCCTCGCTCTGCAGAGAGCTGGCCAGCCTTTCTCCAGCCATCTCTGCAATATATGGCCAAAAGATGTGTTCCTGGCATCGGTCCCTCAGCTGCCTACCGTGGAAAAGGAGAGGACAAGAGCGCTGCTCTGCAGCATGGGGGTAACGTTCGTGTGTCACCGCTGTGGTTATTAGGAGACCATCTGCCCCAACAGCTACACCCAAAGGAAGGTCAGCTTAGAGCAAACCCATCACAGCTCCTGCAAGGCTGAGCAGCACTTTGAGACCTGTCCCCACCGTGCCTGCTGTCCAGCGCCCAGACAGCCGGGTGATGGGCTCCCCGGCTTCTCCAGTGTGTGCCTGGCACCGCTGCCCTGGGACTGGGACTAGCTCAGACCTGGCAGCAAGAGAAAAGGATAGGATAGGGGAAGGATTTATGGTTTTTAAAGCAAAGGTGCAATTTCTGCCTGTGGCTGCCTTTTCTCCTGACCCAGCTGGACTCTGATAACCTGATTCTGACCTCTCCCGGCCTTTTGTGGGTGAAATTTTACCGCATTCATTGCTGCAAGTCCTCTTTCTCGCAAATGTGACAAGCAGTTAAGCCTGAAAAAGATATCCTAGCGTATCCCAACACCCAGACATATCCTAGCGTATCCCGACACCCTTGAGACTGAAATTCAACCTCTGCACAGAAAACAACTGCTCTACAGCAATCCCTTCTTCTCCTCCCCACAGCTTTTCAACAGCAAAGCCAGTGCTTTGTCTCTTACAAACTGGTTGAGAAGTTCCAGAAATGGAAATCTTATTATTAACCCACAGAGAAGCTGTACGGGATGGACGATGCTGTTTTCATTCGAATGCAAATAACAGATCTACACTGGCCGGTGTCGGCAGAGCCGGGATCGATTCTCCAGCTCACTGCCTGGAAGGAAGTCCCGTGGCGAACCCTTATGTCAAAGGCTGCCCCCAAAGCTGGGGAAAAAGGATCGGTTTTAAGAGCTGCACACAGAGCACGGTTCGGATGCCCTGTTGAGATGCCGGTTTTACAGACTGAGCAGACTTCAATCTAACTTTAAAAAGCTCTAGAGTGAGTACGATCCCACTATTTAGCTCAACGGAGAAGATTAACAGATAAGAAAAAGAGGCTGGGTGCAGTGTGCTGAAGCTGGATGAACAGGGCGGGTGGGTGATTTTCCGAGATGGATTTCAAATACGCTGCCAAGTTCCTCTTCCAGTGTATACCACGGTCTGAAGAAAAGCTTTATCCATCACATTCTTCTTACTACACTCCTTTCACAGTCATCATCTAAACACCAAATTCTTTTTTCAGATCTAAGTAAGAGACCAAACCCTTGAAGATGGTCTTTTCGTTAAAAGGCTGCGGACACCATTCATGTGAAACACGACTCAGCCAGGAGCCCGGCCGAGCCCCAGCCCGCCCGTGTCCCCAGGATGGTCTGTGCCCTGAGAAGCCACGGCTGCAGGAGGCGAGATCTCAGGACAGGGGCTCAAAATGAGCCCCACGGCCTCGTGCTGAAAAACACCCACGGGTCACGTCCAGGCGGGCAGAGATACAGCCCCTGCGAGCGCTCAGCCCCGTGGCCTCAGCCCCGGCAGCCAGGCTCGCTCTGAAGCGCCCGTTTCTGTAGGACATGCTGCAATCTCTGCCGAAACCCCTGCAAGCAGAAGTGTTATGCGAAAGCCTCCGTTGCTTTCTATGTCATTCTTGCTATGGCAGGGAACAGGCTGAGGCCAACCCCACCATCTCCCCCCAGTGCACGTTTCCAGCCACAAAATCCCATTTCCACAGGCAAAACACACGTACCTTTCCATACCGCAGCCTGGCTTTGTTTTTCAGGAGTAATTCCATAAACACACGACTCCAGCAGCTGGGGCCTGACCGAAAGCACCCACTGCCCTGGCCCTGGGCACCGCAGAGCTGCCAGGGCTGTGGCTCACCCCGCCGAGAGTGCCGGATCCAGAGTGGTGGCACCGGAGAGGTAAAAGCTGAACATTTACCAGCTTTAAATGCTTTGTCACTTTCAACAGGATTAGAGCAACCTTGGCAAGAGTTATCTGAAACATATTCGCATGGACGGGGAACTTTCTAAACTATTTTTAAGTGATGGTTGGGAATATCCGAACACCCAGGAGGACAACATCCACCCCTTTTGGAAGGAACCATCTCATGGGAAGCAGCTCTGTGATGTAAAACGAGGTATTATTTTAAAAGTGTTATAGGGTAAGCTGGGAAAATACTCCAGGTCTGTATTTGCACAAGCACGTGTTCTGCACCGTGGAACGTGTAGCTTGAGGACAGCATCCATCTAACCCAGGGACAATCTCTCACAATTAGAGAGAATTAAGCTACACAGACCCTTCTTAAGCAGCAAACACCTTTCCACCTCGGCGTGGGCACGCTGATGGCCACTGGTGAGGGTCTGACGGCTGCTGGTGCCCAGCAGCTCAGCGAACAGCTTCACCCCCCAGGAGAAGCCACAGCCCTCGTGCGACTTAAAGAGCTCAAGAGGGACTTGAGCTGCAATGCCACGACTTTATCCCTTAAGCTACCTGGCTCCCCAGAGGTCTCTTAAAAATCCATAGCAATGGAAAAAAGTTACCCGAGACTGGGAAGAATGACTAAAATGTGTTTCCATTTATCTTGCCTGCTCCAGAGCAGAGGGCAGCATGTTTTTAATATCAGGGGTGCAAGGGGGTGGTTAACCAGCAGACAGAGGAGGGCTTTGTACAAATGTATCAGCTTTACTAGCGCACTCATAAAAAAGCCAGATAGCTGGGGATCGTACGCTCCGCTGAACTGCAGGGCGCAGGGTAGGCGGGCTGCTCTTTCAGAACACCTTGGGGCAAAGCTCTGCGGACAGAGCCCTTCCGCACGGCACACCGAGACATGTCAGGCAGAGGAGTAACCACCGTGTCGCCATAACACAGGGGCTGGTGTTAAGGGTCCGCGTGAGTCTTTCCAGCTCTCTCAGTCCTACGACAACCTCAGTCACAGTTTCACATGTGAGCAGAACTAATATTCACGATAAGTAATTTTAGAAGAAATTAGACAAGGTGAAGAAGCCTAAGTATAAAAGAATCATAGAATCAGTACGGTTGGAAGAGACCCCCAGGATCATCTAGTCCAACCGTCCC
>VWZZ01005666.1:86107-119217 GCA_013399095.1 Psophia crepitans
TGCCTGACCACCCTTTCAGAGAAGAAATTTCTCCTCATCTCCAACCTGAACCTCCCCTGGCGCAACTTGCAGCCGTTCCCCCTTGTCCTGTCACTGGTTATCTGTGAGAAGAGGCCGACCCCCAGCTCGCCACAACTCCCTTTCAGGTAGTTGTAGAGGGCAATAAGGTCTGCCCTGAGCCTCCTCTTCTCCAGACTGAACAATCCCAGTTCCTTCAGCTGCCCCTCATAAGACCTGTGCTCCAGCCCCTCCACCATAGAAAATACTTCTATTTTCTAAAGAATTTCTACATACCCTTTAAGTAGTATTTAACTTTCATCCATACAGGAAAACCCAGTGGCTGTTAGCAGAAAACAAACACTGAGAGCTCAAGGTACATTTGCAGTACAATAACCCTGAATCACAAAGGTAGAAGAGCCTCCACATTTCCCCCCCCAGCCAGGTGACTATCTGGCCACAGCCAAGCTCAGGGACAGTCTAAACCCTGTTAAGGGCTTTCTCTCTGCTTCCCAGCGTTCAGAGTCACCTTTCCAGCCCAGGACAGCACTGCTCAGCGCAGGCATCAGGCTCATGCCCCTGACAGGGCTCAGCCTCAAGCTGCCTCTGTGGTGCAGGGGCTGCTGGATCAGCCCCCTCACTGATAGAAAATACTGTCCCACTACAGAGGAAAAGCCCCAAAACAATCACAACAAGTGCCCACCCCGGCCTCCCGCCTGCTCCCCCTCCTCTTAGGGAAGATGCTGCTGGTCCCGTTTCAGTGCCGCCTGACCGAGCCACCATGTAACGCGACCATTAAATCACATTTCTCACCATCTGGTGTCTGGCTTAAGGAACAAACCCAGGGAGCTTAACGCTAACAGGCAATGTGCTGATTTCATCCCTTCCAGTTTGCTGTCTCTCTCCTCTACTCCCAGTTGGGGAAATCATTGCATTTTCAGGTGTTACCGTATTTCACTTTCAAATTGTCTTTCCATAACCACTACCAGTAGCTCATTGAAAGAAAAAAGGAAAAAAAAAAAAGTATCACTGGCAACAAGCTAAGCTTCAGACCTCAGAAATATCACATGCTCAGCATGGCTTATCCAAACATCTCTTTCAGGAACTGCTCCCTGCCCTCATCCCATCCCCTTCACCCACTGTGCTGGCAGCCGGTCTGTCCTGTGCCGCTTGGCTGGCTGCAAGGAGCCTGGGGGCCACGGCGAGCATCCCCCTGCACCCAGCATCATCCCCCCCTGCACCCAGCATCATCCCCCCTGCACCCAGCATCATTCCCAGCCCTTCCCCAATCCCCCCGCACCCAGCCACTTGGGGGCTGGTCTCTCTGCACACTCTCACCCCAGCAGGTCAACATCAAATTAAATAATTGCTCTTTGCAGTCACTTAAGTGAGCAACAAGGGAAATGGAACGGGACAAGCTGTTTTCCCCGGTGGGTGAGAACAGAAACACCGAACCGCTCGCGTGCTTCCAAAGAAAGGCTCGGTACTTCTGAGTACACAAGCAGGCAGTTCCCTCACCCGCGTTAACAGAGTCACTGCTCAAACTGATGTTATCAAGTAAAACAACACGGTGTGTATCTGTGCGAGCTCTTCCTCCAACAGCACCCCCTGTTTTCTCCTACACCCACCCACAGCTCCTGCTGCAGCCCAGCTCCGATTTACCTGCGGTGAGAACAAACTCTGCCAGTTACCTGGACAGACAAAACCACCGTTCTGAAGTTTCCATTCCATTTTTTTTCCCCTTTAATCCTAAGATTGTGTTTTCCTCTTTCATATACCAGGATTATTGAAGCTCGCTCAAAGCTACCGATTTGTGTAACAGATAAAGGGTTTCACACCACGTGTCACAACTACACCAGTTCGGCACCTCACAGTGGTACCCCGAAAAACCCTTCGCTGCAAACCAGTCCGTATTATATCACAGGAAAAAACCAAACACAAGCGCACACCGACTTGTGCGTAACCTCTTCACCCCGTAAACATGGATCAGCAGATTTTGGTGGCGTATAAAACCCCTGAAACTCGAGTGCGACGCGCTGCCCGGGCACCCGCAGCTCAAGGCTTGCCGCAGCCGCCCGGATTCGCCGTGTCTCTGTTATTCCATCAGTCCTCAAACAACACGCCGGGAGCTCCCATGCGCCGGGAACCCGGCCTCGTGCCAGGGCATTATCTCATCCTTTGTTTTCCCAAAAGGACGAGACAAATGTTTTCCCCTTCCCTCTGCCACCGGTCGGTGCCCGAGGAGGGCTCGTCGGACGGTGGAGCTGGGGGTCCCCGTCAGAGCGTTCCCAGGAGCAGCCACGGCCCATCCCGCCGTGCCGACCAGGGGAGGAAGGAAGGTCGGTCACCTTGGGAAAGGAAATTCCACTTCTCCAGCGAGGAGGCTCCAACCCCCAGTGCACAGAAGAGGTATGGCCTATGCCATTTGCTTATACAAATACGTACATGGACGTTTCCCACACAACACCAACCCACCGAGGACTTAAGGCAACACTCAGAGCCAATTAATCAAACGAGTTGTTCATCCTTAATAAAAAAAAGTGATGGTAACCTACTGAGACCACAACAATACATATGAGAATATTTAAGACATTTTTAAAGCTGTTAAAATCAGTGCTAAGGGACAAGTTAACACCAAACCACCCTCCCTGCTCCACTGTGGGACACCACTGCTGTCCCCAGGTGCCCAGAGCTGGGACACCAGAGGCTCAGACTCACACCTGAAGCCCACATGTGAATGATTTTCTTTTTTTAATGCTTTTAATTAGGAACATGTATGATCAGCCACATAGCAGACCGATACTATTACAAGGAGACTATTTCTGAGGCCAAGGCAGGTATGAAAAGCTCATGGGAGCGATGCTGCAGAGCCCGTGCTGCCTGGAGGACACACACAAGGAGGGAGCAGGTCTCCAGGATGCACCCGAAAGCGGGGTCACCCATGTCCTGCCAGCCAGTGCAACGCTCGTCCTGCAACCATACAGACCTGAGCCCACCCAACAACAGCACTTCTGCTTATTGCTCCAGGGGAGGTTTAGGTTGGATATCAGGGAAAATTTCTTCACCGAAAGGGTGGTCAGGCCTGGGGACAGGCTGCCGAGGGAGGGGGGGAGTCACCATCCCCGGAGGGGTTCAAGCAGGGTGTGGCCGTGGCACTGCGGGACAGGGGTTAGTAGACACGGTGGGGTCGGGTTGACGGTTGGACTTGGTGATCCTGGAGGTCTTTTCCACCCTTAAAGATTCTGTGATTCTACGCCTCTAGCGAAGCAAATCCAGGTACGTTTGCATCTCCATTGGCCTGGCTTGCAGCTAGCAAGGGGTGTCCGGCACTGCCTGGCGCAGGCTGCTGCCACAGCCGTGGTGGATCGAAGCTGGCCCCGGTTCCTCCTCTTCACCCCACCCTGGCTGGTGTTTTCACACAGCAAGCTGCAGGCCTCGCACCGGATTTTAGTCCGAGCAAACTAACAAGAATCTCTCTGGACTGAGAATTTGCTGTCAAGCACAAACTGACACTTTATAGGAAAAAAACCCCGAAGTGATGAGCAGAAACAGCCTTCTCGGCCCTTCCGTGCAGCTCCCCTGCGCGACGGAAAGACCCGCGCTTCTGCCCTGCTCAGAGCTCACCCCTCAGTCGGACGGTCGGGCTTGGAAAGCGAGACAGGACCAAGGCAAAGGGGACCAGGAGGACCGACCCACGGTCCCCATCCCTCTCCTGGGAGCCACACGGGTGCCGCTCTGCCGGCTGGGAGGCGCCGGGATGCCCATCCCGCGGGGACGGGGCTGTCCACCGCCTGCGGGAAGTGCCTCTCCCTCTCCGGGCGGCCGCAGGAAACCCAGCCTTTCACCCCGCGTGGCGTATTTCAGCCAAGTGTCCAGGTTTGGGAGGACTTGCATCCTCTTCCAGCTTCTACACGCTGCCAGTTTAATTTCTGCTGCAATTCTCCTCACCCCCAGCCGTTTGATCCCCTGTCAGTCAGCGCAGACGGGCTCTGCCCCACAGCCCGAAGCCCACGCGCTTCCAGCGTCCCCGGGCCAGCAAGCTGCCAACTCCGGCACTACGGGAACTGTCATGAGAACAAACTTCCTCTCCTTTATTAGCACCTCACGGCGGTACTTTGCCTAGCGAGCTCACGCTACAAGAAGCCAAAGACAGTGGGGCTTGCAGAAGCTGATGCACTGGCGCTCCCGCTGTCCCCCTCTGCCAGGGAGAGGGGACAGTGCCCACCGACACCAGGCAAACGCTGGTGGCAAAGCGAGACCAGAGATCCCAACACGCCAGCAGTGATGTCATGCCTGCGTCACGGGAACCCTGACGTCACGTGATGGCGCTGCTGGCTGGAGAGCCCCACAGCATCCCTGTGGGTCCCACCGCCACCCAGAACCGGCTCTGACAAATTCGCAGCCCTTCGTTGTTTAGGGTGCAAATTTGATCCTCACCGAATTTGTGTACCCTCCTACAGACCTTGCCGTTAAGGACGGGCTTGTATAGCGCAGCTAACGATTTCTGCTAATTGTGGACAAGCAGCTCTCTCCACTTCCAAGTTCTTCACTTGTGAGGGCAGTTATTCCCTGCAGTCATAGCATTAATCAAAGTTTTAATAAGGAGGACTGATTACATTCTTGGTCTCTGAGTAGGGGTTTTCCACAAAGCTCAACTGAGAAACCACAACAGATTTAGAAAGAGAGGATTGCTCAGCAGACGGTCCATTCCTTCCAAGCTCTATTGCACAAAAGATAACTGCAAGTCTCGCTGCTTTCAAGACTAAGATTGCAGCTAAACAAACTAAAGCGTAATTGTAGGGTACATGTTTTCCCCAAAACCACACTGATTTAGTCTAGCAGGAATTACTGCAGTCACAAGTCAGACTTTCAGGACATCTTTGCCCAGGCCTACGTGAAAGTTGACGGAGCAAAATCTGAAGGAAGGAAGGACAGACGTGCTCCACATTCCTGGAAAGGCCACTTGGGGTAAGACACTCAAAACCCTTTCAACGACAACCCCAAAACTATTTTTGTGATTCAAGGGCAAAATTCCAGCACATCTTTTTTCCCCCTTTTCAAAGCAGACGGCTTTTTTCCAGATGTGAGGAAGTGCACCTAAAGGTTGCGCATTCGGAGCCAAGCTGCTGCTTTAGAACGAGTCTTTTCTTTCTCACAATCAGATAAGTGCCTTTGCTACAGGGGCTGAACTACCACCGCGCCGGACGGCCCTGGCTCCTACAGCATCGCTCCGCAGGGGACTCCAGCCGTGACCGAGACCTCTGCTCCCAAGGGATGGGATGCCTGCTGCAAGGGTCTGCACTCTTGGGTGCAGATGATCACCCTTAGCATCGTGCAAGCCAGAGGCCATCTGCAATAAGGCAGGGGTGAGGACAGCTGCTGGCGCATGTCCCGAGCCGTCAGCACGAACCACGCTCACGGCACAGTCGGTCTGGGGAGGGAGAAGACTCAACCAGCACAATTAGGGCGCAAGCACAGCAAGAATAACGCGCACGGTACCTCCTTCATCTCCTCTCTGGGGGACCAGAAAAGCCATTAAGCAAGACAACGTGGAGATACAGCCATCGAGAAGAGAGCAAGAGCAGGAATCTGCTGGTTTTATCTCCTTATTCCTGTTCACGCGCCTCTCTGCGCCTTGCCACAAAATGCCCGTTTTACTCACCGAGTGCTCCCCACATTTAGACATTTTCAGTGTAGGTCTGGATTCGGGAAAATCCATCCCTACTCCTCTCATTATATTCTATGTAACTGTCTAATTTTTAAAGAGATCCATATGTAGCATATATTAATAGTCGGATTCAAATCCAATCTGCATTAAACCTCAGAAATGTTGTATCTGGCAGCGGGACCTCTGCACATTTGGTCCTCATTTAATATTATTCATAAGGTTTTGGGCACATCAAAGTCCATTAAGAAAAAATATCTGTCAGAAAAGATTGCTGTAATTGATTAATGAAGCAAACACGGCCAGAACTCAAAGCCCAGGCACACAGATCACCCTGCCCGTCAGTCAGCGCAGAAAGGCAACAGACCCACGAGTCGCTCGGGTGCGACACCGGGCTGGGTTTCCCGGTGCCGCCATTCTGCAGCGCCAGCAGATGCAAGTCCCTCTGCCCGCTGTCCCCGGGCAGGAATAGAAAATATCTGCAGGTTCCACATGGCTGCAATGGCCAACAGATTCACAGGCTTGACTGTACAGGTCCGCTCTTCGTGGGGTTTGGGGAACCTCACCCCCATCCTTGCCATTTGGTGGAGTCTCTGCTGCCAGTGCTCTTTTCCCACTCCTCGCTGAAGGGAAACGAGGCCAACACCACTCCTTGTAGTGCCACCCTGCCCTCTTCCAGGTCTTGTATTCCTCTGGACTGAGCCAAGGGAGGGCTGTGGGGGGACCCTGGGACCCTTGTCAGGATGCTCGGAGAGCCACCTCTAGGAACGAGCAGCAGAGCTACGCCAACAGCATCCGCACACAGGCACTTCGCAAGTGCTGGAGAAAAAGTTCTCACAAAACAGCCCATAATACAAACCACCTTTGCGGAGAAGGAAACCACATGAGCAATATTTGAGCACTCAGTATCAGCTCAAGAGCGTTTCCACGTTGCTGTGGCAATAGGAATTTCTTTTGTCAGCCTGAACTGACGTACTTCTATTTTCTGAAGCTTGCAGGCAGCTCTGGTGCCTCTGCCGCTGCTCTGGGAGGGGTTGGCCAACCTGCAGCAGTGAGAAGCCTCAGCAGGCTTTAATCCTGCCGTCCATTACCTCATGTGCCCTGGGAAGGCTTGCAGCATGTGCACCAGCCCAGCACCCATCTGAGGGGGAGCAAGATGGCAGGAGCCCCCCCCACCCCAGCCCCTCCACATTCCCCAGGTACCTCTACATCACACATCATGGGCCAGCACATCCCAAAACCCAACAGTCTGGTAACTGAGAGGCAGAAGGGGAGGAGCGAGACACTGTTCCTCTTCCCTTTGAGGAGCCCAAGGAGAAGAATCATCATCTCTGACCTCGCTAACAAGCTATTAGTCAAGAGGTGGGCACAAAGATGGAGATTTGTTCGGCTCCAGCCACCTCCCAGTAGCTGGCTGCTGCTGGAGACAGCGCTGCCCTTGCCCTGGTTCTCGGAGATCCTGGGGTGGGAAGGTGCAGGAAAGCAGGGCAGGATGCAGGCAGAGTGCTGGCAGGAGAGTCTAGGGGAAAGAGCTGAAGACAGAGGGAAGAGACAAGCTGCAAAACAGAGAGCAGGAAGAGAGAGAAAGGATGAGACAGAAAAAGAGACTATTACAAAAAAAAAAAAATCATCCACCACCACGTGAAGTGAATCACTGCCCCGGGATTAGGAGGGTGCGGTGGATTTTGGAAGCAGGCGAGACAGAGGCGCGTTGGCCAAGGCGGGTGCAGACAGACCCTGGGCGTGCTGCGCTCCAGGAAGGGCAGGCAGCGGGCAGCACCCCTAGGATGGCTCCCAGTAGCTCCGTCAAAAATAATGCTGACCACGAGCTTGGTCATTGGTCTCGAGGAGGGTCTGGTGCTGGGTGCTGCCCAGCCTCCTCATGCCACTGGCAAGCTGATTCAACAAAGCCCAACTTGGGCAGAGGGCAACTCCAGAGCTGGGTTTAAGCCAGATCGGTCCAGGGATCTGGTTCGCCACAGGAGCCTGGGCTTTACCAGCCCAAGGAAAGCACAGCAAGACCTGCACAGAAAAGTCTAACCAACATGACGTTTAAAACCACACATAGAAACTTCTTAACCGCTGGAAGGACTGCAAGCAGAGCAGAGGGCTTTCCAGAGTCCAGATATGGATCTCCCCTCCTCAGAAGGGCGAGCTGGAAGACCAGCCTGCGTGCGGGGCTGCTGCTGCCGTACCTGCGGTTCTGGCTCTACGTTGATCCGGTACGCTTGAGCCTTGCCATCTTCCAGAACAGGGGGTGACCAGGCCTTCCCTTCGGCTCTGCAATGGGAAATTAAGTAAATTCAACTTAAATCATTTTTTTTTTAAAAAAATGACCAACCAACCAATGAACCCCAAACAAACACAAAAAAGAATTATTAAAAAAAAAAAGAACCCCCCAACCCCAAATATATATATATAGTGTATAGGGCTGCCAGGGAATGAACATATATATGTGTTTGTCTAAAATTATCCTCCGAAATAGTGCAGTGGTACACAGAGAAGGTGCCAGTTCCATGCTATTAAAACCACGAAGCCCCAAACCATTCTTGACCTACAGGCTCCAGCTCGGCGTGGAGTTGAACACACAAATTTATGTCAGTTTGAGAAGTCAGTAGTCACGGTGGTGGTGGCTCTTGTTTTGCGTAGCTCTGGCTTTGCCCTTTTGTTCTGGCCCTGAATCCTGAAATGTATCCTGATTATGTGCACATATATATATATCCATACGTGTTTTCATTCCCTGGCCGGGCTATATCCTAGAACACAGCAGGAAATACATAAATGCCTTTCAGCTACAAGGCTTATGCAACCCTGTATGAATCATCGTGACCCTTTCAGCACAGGTGCTGGATAGAAAAAGTCCTAAAAATACCGTTTCCATTCACAAATGCATCTTCAGTCCCGCCAAGCCAGAGGATGCTGCCACGGCCCAAAGACCGTCTGTGTGCCTGGTCATGTCCGTCCCACAGAGGCGCCTGGGGGCACGGTGGGATGCGGTCTCCAGCGCGGCCGTCCTCGCCAGCGCTTGGGGCTGGAGGGAGCAGCGGGGGCCCAGGCAGGCTCCAGCAGGCATGCACGCACACAGACACAGGATTTTCTGGGCGCTAAGAGGTTGAGCTGGGAGACAGAAACTGCCTGAAGTACATGACAAAGTTTTCAGATGCAAACTCCTCCGTTTCTCATCGCAAGCACTGAATGAAAAGAGGGCTTGCTCTGGCAGGCACGGGTCGCTCGCTGCAGCCAAGCATCCTTCACCGGACTGTGGCCCCTGCCACATACCACACTGAGCTTTGGTTTAATTATCAGCAGAGTCCAAGGTTGAAAAAATAAGGAGCACCCAGGAATCCTTGAGGTGGGGGTTTTTTTGTTTGTTTTGGTTTGTTGGTTTGTGGGGTTTTTTTGTTTTGTTTTGTTTTTGTTTGGTTTTTTTTTTTTTTACACCTATAAAGTTTTGCATCTAAAGCAGTCAGCATACAAACCTATTTTTCCAAGTTCAGGGTCCGATCCAAGAACCTATCTAAAGCAAAGACTCCTGCTGGCTTTAACGCACTTTGGATCTATCCCATGAGGATTTGAGCTTTTTTGGTTCCAGATCACTACTCACTACTTCCTCCACAGCACTTTCAACAGGGAAAAACTTGCTCTGTCTCATACCTAGGTGTCTTGTACCAATTAATTATTTTTACCATAATAATTCTCGTTTTTAGGCTGGGACCCTTCTTTTTAAGCTGGTCTTCCCAACTGCTTTTGGTGGGACAAAGAAAACCACCCTTCCCAGGAACAGCAGCATTCCCAGCAATCCTGATTCACTCTTTGCCATGAGCCGGTGCTGTGAATATTGCTTCCACATTGAGAATTTCATCTGGAGGCCCAGAACAATGAAAATGCCTAATTACACTGGCAGAGACCATAATTATAATTTCCGTGCTTTCTTCCCTACGCCGAACGAGCCCGACGTGTGCTCGCACTGCCGCTGAGAAGGGGCAGCTACGATGTCCCCCTTCGCTCAGCGCTGGAGCCCACATGCCAGACACAGCTTGAAGGATCCCTGAAGATTTCAATGTCAATGTCAGTGCCAGAAAATAAGAACCGAGATCCAGGAAGCGATTCTGACTGCAGAAGATAAGAGCAATAGCAGTAAATTCGCTCTGCGTGAAGCTACAGCTTTCGGTCACCCGTACTGCCAGCACTTTCTAGCTGGAGCATCCCAGTTCCCCATGCCCCTGACAAGCAAAAATCACACCAGCTGTACCAGAAAGCAGCTAACTCGTGTCTTCCAAAAACCATCATAGGTGTCTTCACACTTAATGAAAGACAAGGTCAGACTTAGGTTTGCACGTAGAAAGTCCTCTCATGGTCAGCGCTTTTAAGGATTAAACTCAAGGCTTCACCATCAGTTCTTTAGAGTGACCAGAAGTTCTTGGTATAAGCAAGACAGCCTCGTACAGCTTCTGTCGGTGGCCTGAGCAAAGCCAGGCTCACCTCAGCCACAGCTACTACTTGAACTACTCTGAAATTAAGCTGATGTGGCACAATTTGGGTTCTGTTTGGCACTTTAAAAGGCAAAGGAGACTTAGGAGAAACGCCAACCTCACCAAAGAGAAATGCAAGTCGCACATTTGAGGAGCACTTACGCTTACACAAGGAGACTCCTTCTTTTCCACAGGACCAGCAGAGCACCAGGTAATCCAGAATGATCAAGAGATGTCTGCCCAAGAGTGAGATGCCGTGGGCAGCTACTATGGAACAGCTGATGCCCTGAGCTCACACCCCAGTCCTGGCTGCAGGAACATCCCCATGCCCACCTCCGCAGTAGGACCACCAGCAGAGGGGGTCCCCTGCAGCCCCCCAAGACAGAGGAGCTGAGCAAGCCCCGGAGTAGTGGGAACCAGAGAATCAGCACAGCCACCCCAAGCCACCTTGGCAGCAGGTTGAGGCTACCAACAGGCAGAGCTTTGTGTTTAGGCAACAGCAAAAACTAATCACACTTTTCTAATGTAATGGGTGAGAAATCAGACCTCGCGCTCAGATGTTCCGAGTCGTTTAATTTACAGCTCAAGGACAGGAAAAGTGTTTTCAGATGTGTTGTAGGGGAATTAAAGTCAGCTATGTGGAAATCGTTACCCTGCACTAACAACGCTCTACTCTGTTTTAATGGCTGCTAGGACAATCCTAAGAAAAATAGCTTGACCTAGGTTACTGCTGGGCCTTCAACACGGGGCTTCGTGGGAAACAGACCCATTAACAAGACATAACTAAAAAAAATAAAGTTGCAGACACCTTTTATCCCACGATTTGTTTTCTAAAAGACTCAACATCATTCTCAGAAGATTACTTGCATATGCTCACGTATTTTACTAAAATGTTTTTTCACCTGGTAATGATCTGCAAGTCTTGCTCTCTACATTTGTAGAGCTGCTTTTAAGTTGCGGGAATTTCTGAGTCTTATTGAATTTCTAATTTCTCCATCCCCTTATAAACTCACATTTAGCACTTGGGAAAGTGCCAGACCAGACCCGGGATGCTGCTGTCTGCTATGGTGCAGCCGCGCAGGTGTGAGCGGGCAACGACTACTCGAACATCCAGAAGAACCCTATCACTGTATTTCACCCCAACCTGTATAGTCCTTTCTGGGGGAAGGAGTGACTCCAGATTCCTGCCCATCTCCTGAATGCTATTCGCCTCCCGTGATGGTACATCACTACGGTCACAACTGGTTTGTAGAACCGATATGGCCATTAGACTTCCAGGAGCTGAATTGAGTCTAGAAGCAGCTACAGCTGATGCTTCTACTTCGCCAGGATTGTGGATCTTGCTGTGATAACCCCAGGGTGATGGATCTGTCCCTGCAGCCTAGTGTAGGGCTTTCACCTGGCTCTGCAGGGTGGGCAAGGCTTCACACAGCCTGGTGAACAGGCAAGGAGCTGAGCACCCCAATGGATCCGGCGTCCAGGGTACACAAAGGAGAAGCTGTAGGATTTCTCCTCCTTCATTCTTCTCAGCTGAAGCCATCGCTGTCTATCCAGGCTCTGGAAAGCTGCCGGTTTTCCTTTCTATTAGTCCTCAAGGAGCTCCAGAGGGGAAGCTGTGATTCACTTTTTCAGTTGTACTTTTACTGGAAACTTGAGAACATCATTGTCATCCTTCCCATCTTCCAGCAGCATGCCTGCGCGGCTCGCAGCAAACGGACCCCGACAAAACCTCCACGAGCTGGGGGGAGGTGGGAGGGGGACTCGGAAGAACATCAACTACGTGAGATTCCAGGGACTTTTGGGGCTACATGTCCAGCAGACTCATTACTGGGCTTTCTCCCATAGAAACTTCCAGAGAAACTCCATCTCTGTACAGAGCGCAGGAAAGAACAGAAAACCTTCATCCTCAAATTCTCCAAGCAGACTCAGCAGAACTGGAACGGTGCGTCGGTCCGTGGCGGCTCTCTGCACGCTGTCCGTCCCTGGGAAGCGGGGTGCAGTTATCCCTCCTGCACAGATCGTGGGTGAGGGCCGTCTGACGGCAGTTCTGCGCTGGGGCTGCTGCTTTCCTTGGTCACTCGGTCGCGGGCAGATGAGAACCAATCCGATCCACACTGTGAGCACAGTGCTGCACGCCACCGACATCTGTAAAGGCATTTGGGTTTTCCCAGCCCATGCATGCTGGCTTGCTTTCCTTCCCAGCCTCCTGTCCTCGCTTCTCCGGGGTCGCATAGAACGAAACATCCCTCCAGGTCCTTAGAGCTGGGCAGGGGTTTCCACAGCTGCTGTTCTGAGAGAAGAGTTACCGTCGCCGAAATACCTCCCCTCCACTGGCAAGGGCGCAGAAGTACCACTCCCGCAGCACGGAGCGGGAAGAACCTGCTTCCAGGATTTACTGCAGACAGAAGGGGCCAAACCTGAACCTCTGAGGATTCATGCTTTGACACCACAGCCAGGAAACAAACACAACGCAACAACCTTGGGGTCCCTGGCTGTGCCTGGGGTCAGGCAGAGGCTGCCAGTCCTCCAGCACCCACCCGGCCCTGCACGCAAAGAGGCGCAGTGTTATTACCAAAAGAAATGGCTGTAATCGGGTTGGACTGGGAAGAACAGCATCACATTATTATTTTTAAAAAATAATCATCTCACAACACGCATAGATTCCTTCCTGCGCATCACAGGAACACGACCACACTACTCCCAGGGCAGAGGAGCCAGCAAGCATCCTTCTTACCTGACAAGGAATTTCTTAATTTGTGTAACTTAGAGACAACTTCAGAGTGAGAAAAAAAGAAAAAGAACAAGTTCTTACCACGTGATCATCTTTATCCAGACATTTACAATATTAAAACTCTGAAATTCTTGGCTGCCAGTCAAATGCATACGTTCTGTGGCTAAATACCGAGCTCTCCACACCACGTTCCTGGGAGAGATAACTCACAGAGCCGCTTAACGCCCACATCGTCCCTAGGCGGCTGCCGCACACCCGCCCATCCCCTGCCCGGCAGGTACCAGCAAGGCAGGCGAAGCAGACCCCGTGCTGCCTTGGCTTAGGATGCAACAGCTGGGAAGACGACGCTGGAACAGGCCGCGTGGCTCATCATCAGGGCATCGAACCATCCTGCTGAATCTTCAGCAGCGCCAGCACAGCCTCCCCCGCAGCCCAGGTACCAGGCGCTGCTCCAGCCTTACCAAGCCCACTCGAATGCCTGGCCTCACGTTTGGGAGCCATTAACCACGACCTGAACGCCCACCCCTTGTTACAGGGATGCCCAGGTAGTTCCTCACGCCTTAGATCCGTACGCACATAAGCACTGGCTGCATAAACAGATGCCTTTCGTGAGATGAGGAGGATTTTCCTCTGCCCTGTTTCCGAATGGAAAGCCTACTGTGCTGCTTAGCTTTCCACGGTACCGCTGCCCAGAAATATCCCTCAATATTTTGGGGAAAAACATGACCTGATGAAGCTAGGGATGAAACAGCCATTAACTTTGGGGGGAAGGGGAGTGACAGGAGTCTAGCCAAGAAAGGTGTTAGAGAATGGGGGTGCCAAGAAAGAAGGAGAACCATCCCACAAGTCCTTGATAAAGGAAAGAGTAGGGATTTTTTAAAAAGAAATAGATGCTAGGACAGCCTGAGAGCAGGGGCAGCCCCACAGGTGCCAACGCTGATGCTGGGCTGCAGAGGACACAGAAGAGCCACAGCCCCCAACACACCTGAAAAGCTGCAACATCCCTTTGCCAGCAGTTTTCCCTAGGTGGGCTTGGGGCCAGCTCCTCCAGGAAGGATGCAGCACAAGCCTTCATGCTCCCAGCTGGCAGATGACAAAAGCCTCAGAGAAAGCTTTCAGGCTCACCTTCCCCCTCTGGCACAGACGGGCAGGTCTGGACAATGCTGCCAAGGACTTCCAGCAGCGTGCGTCACCAGGAACAGCGCTGGTGATGCCATGAGGTCTCCTGTCCAGCGCCTGAGGTTCTCAAGCGATGGCTTCAGCAAAGCACAGCTCCAACCCAATTTTATGGCTGCTTTATTTGAGACGTAACCTAATTTGAAGTAACAAGTCTTCTCCTAATAACCAGGACTACAAGCATTACCACAAGGGACGTTAGCATTCAAAGGAGCTGGGAAGGTGTTCTTTAAAGGGGCTGAGAAAATGAGCAAGAACACGGCAAGCTGCACTGCTGAGCTGGTGATCTCTGGGCCCCAGGCTTGTGGCGCACGCTTGCCTGGACACTGACTCTCTTCCAGGGTAAGAAAGGGTTGATTGCAAGAAATAAGATTGATTTTCATGCACAAGAACTTGTTCACATGTACATACATCACTACAGAGAATCCAGATGCAATGTATCAGAAGTCTGGGCTGGATCCTTTCTTACTGTCAGGAAAAAAAAAATTAAAAAAATTTTAAAAAAAATCAATCAGCTTTTTCATCTGAAGCAACCACTGTCTGGAGACAGAAGGCCCAGGCTCTGCCAGCTTCTCAACACGACTGTGGCCAAAGGTTGCATCACAACAGAAATCCCACTAGCTTCAGATGTTCCCTTCCAAGTGCTGGGGGGAGATACTGCCTGCACTGCATGGGAAAGTTTGTATGCTCTAATTGTTTATTCTACCCACAAACGATCAGTCCTCCTGGCTCTTTACTTGTTTCCCAATTAGTGTATCGAAACGTATTAATGAAGCAAATTTGATACACAGGATAATCAGCATCTCCTCCCATCAAATTCAACGGGGTCCCTGCATCCCCAACACCTCCGAAGCCTGGACGGGCCACGTCGGTCTCAGGACGCACCGTCAGACCGCACAGCAACTCACCCTTCCTGTCTTCCTCCCGTTTCGAATTCCCTACTGAACGTTCCAGTCAAAGGGCAGTTACTCACCCCAGCTTGAAAACAAGCCCCATCTTGTTCTGTATCTCGTTAGCCCGTAATGTCAAGGGTTCATGGAGAAAGGCCACGGGGTGGAAGAAGCCCAGAGGGCACCAGAGGGCTGGAAGCCCCTCGGTGCCAGACGGGCTGCCCAGCTCCCTGCCCTCCCTCCGCACACACGCCTGGCGAGAGGGCACCTCCCTTGGTAAAACAGATTTAACATCAAACTTCATCCATCTTCAGTGAAGGCGTGCAACGAACAAGGTCGTTATTTCAAATCTGTTTCGCATAAACACACTTATTTAAAAAAAGATAAAAGAAATCCTTGTGTGGATTTGCAAACTGTGTTTTGCTGAAGGGCACTGCTCAGAGAGCATCCTTCTGCCCGAGACGCTAACCCACGCCTCCGCACGCGAGGCTTTCCACGGCGGGGTGCAGGGCGGTGCTCCGCGGCCGTTAGGATCGGCAGTTGCTGGATGTCCACACCAAGCAACAAAATCCCCCCATCGCTGCCCCAGGACACTAGGTCACCCCGCTCCCCAGGAGGCAGTCCCGGAGCAGGGATGCGCTCACACTGAGGAGGCAGCACCGGACACGCTTCCAGCGATGACTAACGGCTGGGCAGAGTGGTCTGGATCCAACAGGTCACTCAGGAAACAGGAGAGAGGTCCAAGAGACATGTCACCGAGCACTCGCTTTGGGCCAAACTAAAAATAGACCTAATAAAGTGTCGCTGGAGCTGCTCTCCTCACTGCACAAAAAAATAAACTATTCAGTTTTTCCTATCAAGAGAAAGGCCACTGCCATGGGCTTCTCCGGGCATGGCTGAGGTGCGTTTGCTGTTGGAGGAGCCACCCAGTCGACCCAACACTGTGATCTCCTCCCTGAGAGGCCATCCCACACTGAACAGTTCTTCACCATCACCAGTTCCTGTCTGCTCCTGTCTTGCAGAAGCCTGAGCATTTATTTTTGCCTAGGATATGAGAGCCTTTAAAGTCTGCATTTATGAAGGCTCTAAGGCCTGACAAAATCACTGCAATGCTCTCGCCTACCTTCTTGCCCAGCAAAGCCCAGGCCACCTCGCCCATGAGCCCTGCACCACTGCAAGGCTGCCGGCCACCACCAGCAACATCTGCCACAGAGAGTCCGCCGCTCCTCTGGGCACACTACAAGGTCTCACGGTTAAAAATATCTACCATGGTAGGTGGGGTTGGGCAAACCCAACCTCCTGCTGCCTGAAGTTTTCTGCAAAGCAGCTTCCAGACCACTGTGAGGTCATTAATGTACATTTCTGTACATCTCGGGCAAGCTGAACATATAGATCATCCTTAACCCCACCAAGGCACACACAAACACTGCTGGGAGACCTCTGTCCACTCCTCTGATGGTGGAGTGGAGCTGCACCACTGCAACACAACCTGCGTCCATGCAAGAAGTCACCTATTAGGAGAGGAGATGCACTTTGATGGAGATACCACTGACACTGTGTACACTGACATGGCAGGTACCGCCACCAGTGCAGCCACAGCTGCCGCCAGCAAGGCTCAAGCACCATTTCCTAACCACGAGGACCGGGTGGACACCAGCAGAAAGCTATGCACATGCCACACGCCTCCCACGGAAGAGGAGTACTCAAGGGCCCTAACTCAGCCAACAGACATCAGTCAATACCGGTGGCTAAAATGAGGTGTAAAGGTGGGAATTCAGCCCATAAACGCACACAATAGAAACCCTCACACATGAAAATAAAGCACTGCCACGCCGCAGGTGAAAGCCCTTTTCAGCAAAGCTTTGTTCTAACTCGTGATGAAGTTGTTCTGTTGCCAAACCACCTCAGCAGCTGGTAGCTCACCAAAACCTTGCGTCACTACAGGAGGATTTCCACCTCTTCCAAAGAGAGCTCCAGCAGCCTGCACACAGCCAGGAAGGGAACCTTTCTCCTGCCCTGGGGACAGCCCCTGTTCGGGGTAGAAGACCACCCAGCCTCTCCAAAACTGCTCCAAATGGAAAACAAAGCAACAGTCTTCCTCGGCTATAGGAGATTCTACCTGCATGAAGGGTTTTCTTTTTCTTTTGTAATGCTGAAGCCACACCACCCCTACAGCGTGGGCTGGGCTTGGGGGACCCTGCTTTGGCCAGGCGGCTTGGACACCGCTGTCCGATGAGCCGTGAGGAACCAACAAGGCTTTGGTCCATTTACGGCAGTGCTTCTTCGCCGCCGCCCAAGCTTCCAGTCAGGAACTACTTGTTTTCCAACAGAAGTATAAACAGTAGATGATAGCTCTTTATAGCAGGAAATGCCTTTTTAATCTGAAGGGGAAAATAATATAAACTTATTTAAATCTATTACAGATAACATAGGTCACTTGTGAGCCTTATAAGGAGCACTCATTTCGACGGGATAATCTGTGTTTTCTATTAGGAACCTTTAGCTACAGAACTAATTCCCATGGAAAGCAAAAAAACATCAAGCCTTCATTTTGCTTCCAAGTATTCTTAAAAAGTGCATTTAGCGGAATCTTCTCTGTATATTCATTGAATAGATGTTTAGCAAAGTGACAGGTGGATGTTAATGACGTGGGAGGCTTCACCCAAATGGGATTTTGACCCCTGTGCTACTCTTCAGTCAACAAAACCTCCATTGGTTTGAAGGGTCTGACCCAGCTCACAGCCTGCACGAGCCGAATCCAGACGCGTATAAATGAACTGGACCCACTTACTGCATCAGCGATCTTTCAAAAATAATTTTGCGTCTCTATTTCTAAAAACTCAGAACAATTGCATCGACCACAGGGACACCCCAAGACCTGCACCTACGGACACGTCTGCGCCAGAGGTGAGCCTTCTGCAGGGGAGCCGAGCAAAGCTGACACGAGAGCACATCAAACAGAAGAGCGCCTACCTGTTCACGGAGAGCAGCAGCTGGTCCACACACGCTTTGATCTTGTTTTGTGCTTCTAGGTGTGTCATGTTCTCCGTGCTCTCTCCGTTAATTGCCAGAATAATATCTCCTGGGCACAGGTTTGCCATGGCTGCTTTACTGCCAGGGTTAATCTAGGCAGGGAAAAATAAAAGGGTTACTTAAAAGAATGCTCGGTTTTTAAGAAGTCCAGTTTCTTGGAATAAGCGACAGAAAAAGGGAGTAGTTATTATAGGAGAAGACACGTGTTTGCCTCCACCAACGGCACCGACCAGAGGCTGGATGTCAGAGCCAGGGCCCTCAGGTCAGCCCCAGTTCTCCAAGCACCGTGCTCTACAAAAACGCTCTTCTAAGTAAGTTCTCTGTCAGCACCATCAGTGCGTGACCAGGTCCTCTCTTCAGACTTGTCTCTTGCTTAAAATAACACAATACCCTCTTTCAGGAGAGATGCTTTACACTGCTTTGGCTCGCAGGCCTTAAATCATGCTGAGAGAGCCAATCCCTGAGGAGCACATAACCCTCCACTCTGGCTAACTACGTAATTAGAAGATGAGCGCAGTCACCCTAATTGCTTCCTGCAGAGAGGTTACATTTGACATCAGTTTTTCCTGACCATCATTCAAATGACTTGTCTCTTTCTAGCCCTACATGGAATATCACGCAGCTCGTTAAGTCTCCACAACTCTTTCCTTCTGGTTTTGTAGGAATGCCAGAACCGTATAAAACTCGTAACTTCTTTCCTGAGGAACTAATGACAGGCCCAGGTACTGTTTGTGGTCAGCCATAAGACCAATCCTGCAGCCCATAAAAGGATTTCTCGAGAAATTACCATTTCATTTACATCAGCCCAAATGTGGTTTTAATTTTTGCAGTGATATAAAATGACGCAAGGCATAGGCAGGACAGGTAAACGTGTCTGTTTAAACTCTTAATAGCTAAGTGCTTGCCCTCCAATTTCCTCTTCAGTCATTCAGAGCATCTGCTAACGCTCCGCTAACCAAGCACATGGTTTATTGAGTGAGAAAGTACAGCGCTTCTGACTTCTGGTTAGTCGCACTTCACTGCGTCGAGAGTGTGAGGGTGGTTTGACGCTGCTCAGTCTTGATTTCCACAGGAGTAACCCCCCCGTTCCAGGCGATGGGTCTCTGCTTCACCACACCCTGCTCGAAAGATTGAGGAAACCAGAGAAGGGCAATGAAACTGGTGAAGTGGCTGGAGCACAGGTCTGATGAGGAGCGGCTGAAGGAACTGGGCTTGTTTAGTCTGGAGAAGAGGAGGCTCAGGGCAGACCTTGTTGTCCTCTACGACTACCTGAAAGGGAGTTGTGGTGAGCTGGGGGTCGGCCTCTTCTCGCAGATAACTAGTGACAGGACAAGGGGGAACGGCCGCAAGTTGCGCCAGGGAAGGTTCAGGTTGGAGATGAGGAGAAATTTCTTCTCTGAAAGGGTGGTCGGGCATTGGAACGGGTTGCCCAGGGAGGTGGTGGAGTCACCGTCCGTGCAGGTATTTAAAGAAAGGTTAGACGCAGTACTGAAGGACATGGTTTAGTGGGTAATAGGTGTGGGGGGGGTCGGTTGGACTGGATGATCCTTGAGGTCTCTTCCAACCTTAATGATTCTATTTTATTCTATATTGCTCTGTCCCCCATCTCCCCTTGGACCTAGGTTGCGTCAGTACGTGGTGGCAACCAGACGCTACCAGAACAGGTAAGGTTTTTCACACAGTTGGAGACCAAATGCCTGGCCACCTGCTCCCGACCACTGCCGGTGCCTCCCTCTTTTCATCTCGACATATTTTTCCAGTTCTATTCACACAGGAAATTTGAAGAGGGTTTGGCCCTAACACCAGAGCCCGTTGTGGATCACACTGTGGCTGCTCACAGGACTGGGCCGGTAAAGCAGTCGGCGAGAGGCAGACAGCACCCGGCGTGACATGGACCTGCAGCCACCGACACCACCGCAACACAAACCTGGAGGTGTTTGAGGAGCTCCAAACCACTTCTTACATTTAAGTGGAACTGGCAGCCTGAATTAAGGCTTTTGTTGTGTTGTCAGAGTAAATCAGCATTTGCCATTTGCTCTTCAATAGTTTCAGCCGGGCTATTTTGCTCTGAAACAAGCTGCCCAGCCTCCTTCTCCACTGTGACTCAGCTCAGAGCAAACAACAGGAGGTATTTCTGAGCACAGCACACGTTAGCTATAAGCTCTGACAGGGGACAGGCTTGGTTTTTCCCTGGCATGCATTCGTCCTGTTGGTTTTCTGAACCTGCGTGAGAAGATGTGGCACTCGCAGAGCATCAGGCTCCTTCCGCAGCCCCAGAAGCTGCCAGACCCACCAGAAAGTCAACTAGAAGCTCAACCAGCACCTCCAAGGAGGCATCTCCACACGCTTGCCTGTTGTTATCCGCTTCCCCTGGTGTCCACCCGCAGCCCTGGCTGCCAGCAGGGTTTTGCACTAACAGCCCTTCAGTTTGACCCAGGACAGCTGTATTTCCTTCTTGTCTCTTCAACGCCGTCTAGATGTCTGATGGATTTTTCTCCCCACACTGATTTTAACCAGATTGTAGCTTCCTTGGAGAATAAGCTGTTCACAAATGGGACTCTTAACTATTTCCTATTTTTAGATTCTGGTTTATTTCAAATTATTTTGGCAGTATCTTCACATCAGCATATTATGCTAGCCGTGGAGACGACTGAGGGCGTGAAATGGAGCTGCGCTCCAAGAACTCATTAGTTTGAGATACAGCATCAGTGTCATAGCAGCTTGGGAATCAGTATTGTAATGTCTGTTGGGTCCAAAGTCTGTATTTCAGTGAAGAATGTTTAAAACACTTGAACCCAAATTCTCCTAACTCACAGCTGTGCAAAGCCACCGACACCAGACACACCACAGAGAGCCCTCCGAGCCTGGTTATGGGTCAGGACTGTGCTTGAGTCCTCGAGCAAGGGTGCTGCCTGCTTCGCTCCGTACGGATCCACACGGACATCCTACTGCAAAACCAGGATCTCCGAAGAAAAAGGATGCAGTGTTAGATATAGTAATTTCTGTAATAGGGTGGATGACTGGAGCAAAACATCCAAGAAAGATGGTCCCCTCTTGTCACACGGGAATGAATGGATACAGGAGGAAGGAGCAGGAGTGTCTGGGTGCCTTGCTCAGGCAGCGCCCACACCCAGCAGCAATCCGATCAACCCAGAATGCTCCTTAACCAGCCGCTTCTCTCTCCAAAGGCCAGCCACTGCCCTGCTGAGCACCTACTGTCACAAACAAGCACAGGGACTTCTGTTCAGGTGATAAACCGTGTTCTGTGCACTAGTCTGCTCTCCAGGGCTATAGCCCTAAGCCATGTAACTGCAGCTGCGCGTGGTGCCCACGGGGTAAGGTCTCTCCAGGGCAGCGACACCCAGCAGTGCAAAGAGGTTTTGGGATGGAGCTGTCACCAAGGCACGTTCTCAGGTCTTCTCCAGAGCGGCCTTGGGTCTGCCGGGAGCAGTAACCGCAGCGCGTGCGACGTGAACGAAGGGTGCATGAATTGGAGAGAAACTGGATACGTTATGAAGTTAAAAACACTGCAAAGAAAACCTGCACGGAGTTACTGCAGGCTTCTGTTCTCGAAGGGGTCCTCCAAAGGAACTGATGTTTGAGAATAAGGTAGGCTTAAGACAAGCAGTGATAAGATTTTTGGGTTTGCTTTCATTTTGTTTTTTTTTTTGGGAGCACGGGGTTTTTCTGTGTTTCATTTTTTACGTTTTCCATCAGCGCTCAGAACAAACCATGTTAAAATCAAGGCTGAGTGAGCCCGGACTAAGACAAGATCGATGGATACGTACTCAGGTGGTGTAAGTGGCCCCTCCAGGACCAGGTTGTGTCTCCCCACTGCACACTGCCTTTCTTTGGGCAACACCAACCACCCGAGAGCAGAGCCCCAACTCAGACACTGGGACCAAACCCAGGCTCTGTCCCACAGCGCCTGCTGCGTGTGCCATGCCTCGTCTTGCCCATGCTGGGTGCCTGCCAGGATTTGGGCTGTTTGTCTACTTTTCCTCCAGCGCAGAGCTCACAAAGGGCAATTACGTGCTAGCACGGAGCCAGCGCAGTCCCTCACACCCTGCTCACCCCCCGGGCTGCAGGGCCCTGCGCGGGTGCTGGTATTTCAGGGCTGGAGCAAGGTGCTGGTGGAGAATCAGATGGGTGGACGGGGTGGTCTGAGCCCTCGGGCTGTTGGCAGCTCACGGGCTCTCCCTCCCTGCAACACACCCAGCTCCCAGAGAGCTCCGCTTGTGCCGCGGGGTGACAGCAACCTCAATACGCGCTCGGAGCAGTCAAGTGTATGGCACTGAGAGCCAAACCCACAGCAAACACCGCAGGCTTAAACAAACGTAAATATTTTTATTTAAGTTCCCCTAAAGGTTTTTCTTTTTCAACTAGACAAGAACCCTGCCTCATTTAGAGGCTCTGAGGTCCCAAAGCCACAACTTTATACACCACCAAAGCAGCACTGATGTGAACTCCCGGCCACCAGTCATTGCTGCCCTGCACTTGAAGATACTTTCCCACTGACATAAATCAAAGCCAACTGATGGAGAGTTGGGGTGAAGCTGCACGAGACAGCCTAGTCACCTCCACAGCTTGCCCACAAGAGGAGACAGGACCTTCTCTCTGCACCTTCCCACTCCCAGGTGCCATCCAGGCTCTTCCCTGGAGCTCAGCAGGTTTTTAAGCACTGGGGTGCAGTCCAGCAGAGCTGACTGGTTTTCTGAGAGTGAATCAAGGCAACTCAGAGTAACAGGTCCAGCATCATCATCATCTGGGACCAGGGGAGGGATGGAGTTAGCTGGTGGTGAGCTCCCCACGAGATGATTAAGCAGATCCCACACAGAATCCCCACTACCCATCACCTAATCTCTGCTGCATCTTCAGCAGGAAGGAGCTGAGCAGGACATACGTGCAGGACCAGCCAGAGTGCTGGGGATGTCACTGGCACTCGTGTTTGCACAGCTCCTTTCATGCCCATAGAAGCACATGCCCACATACCCTGCCCGAGGCGCACGCACAGCACAGATCCGCGCTGGGAAGGCAGCGTAAGCACGTGTCACTTTTAGTGCTCTCCCAAAATTAAATAAAGCCACGAGAGAACAGCGTTCTGCATTTAACCTCTCCGCATAAATAAGCGGCTGCTTCTTTGTTTCTCTCCAAAGAATGCGGACGCGTAAGGATATTTATAAACAGAAAATACTAAAAGAAACAAGCCCCGTGCGCAGCTAACAACAGGGTAACGGCGGGGCACGCGGGGGTCTGCGGAGCGTGTGCCCCCAGTGAGTCGCTCCAGGCTGTCATGAGCCCAGCGAGCAGCCTGTCCCCACGCAGCGTGCCTCCTGCAGGAATTCACTCCAGTAGGAAGCCAGAATGTATTTTTTCCCCTTTTTAAAAAAGCATATTCTCCTCCTTAATCCCCTCAGGACAAGTTTCACTTTCGACACCTTTGAATGGCCTCCACGTAGCACTGCACTTCAAACACTGTAGGTCCAACATTGGTGCCTGTCTCGGTCCTTCTCCACGATTCCGGCAGGGAAAGGAGCATTTTGAAGAAAGAGACCCCAGTAAACAGCCCTTCTCTCGCTGTCCTCTGCCACCACGGGAGGTTCGGTCACAGCGCTGCCAGCATCACCCCACGCCGAGGATGACAATGGGAAACGCCACCCACAGACTGCAGCACTAGACCAACGCCCCATGACTTGGTATCTCCTTTTGCTAAGTCATCAACCAGTGACCTGTATCTGCACAATCACCGGCCAATATTATTCTAAAGTAACTTTTCCAATATTTTCCCCACCACCCTGCCCAAGATTACCACCCACCTCTCTCCCCCGAGGGTCAGCAAGCAGCCCCCTCCGCAGCCAAGCGGACACTCTGATGCTATGGAACAGACTGGAACCCCCCCAAAGCCAGCAGCAGCTATCTTATCTGGCCACTGGAGCCTTGTTAGGATTTATTGAGTGCTAGCATCTGACAGCAGGCCAATAAAATAAAGCACATTAAGGCAACTGTTGTCCTAAGCCAGTTGGTGTTGGAAGCTGCGCAATCTAATTTAGTAAGCGAGATTGTTTGCACTGAGAGGAGTTTACTGGAGACACACGCGGTGTTATACTTTCCGTGCTGGAGATCAAGCGCGGAAGCGTGCCAGGGCCGTGAGACCAGGCAGCGCAAAGTCCCCCGTGCCTCGCTGCGTGCCGCCCGCGCAGGGACAGCCCCCCACGCCGCGGGGACGGCTCCGCTCAGCCTTGCTCAAGCCCTCTCTAGAACTGGGCCAACGCCACAAGCTGAAACAAATCAACGCTTTAGTGAGAGGTTAATTTGTCTTATTAACTTAATCCTGGTTTGTGTTTGTTTTTGTTGGTTTTTTTAATGAGGGATGCGGTTCTTCCTGGCTGCCCGCGCAGGTCTTGGCGCAGCCATTGGCGAGAAGAATTTCATATTTGTTTTTACTCAACTAAACAAAAGGTACCTACCTCTTCAGGCCAGTCACACCTACACAATAAAGGCAGCTCTCTCCCTGCCAGGTCTCCTTCGCTTTAAAAATAAAAGCGCTACCGTATGAAAACGCCACGCACCGCACCGGGGCGAGAAGCCGTCCGCCCAGAATTTAACGGGTTAAATCGTGCAGTCCCATACAAGGCTACACAGCCCACTCCACTTCTCTCAAATCAATGGGAGTTTGTTACAGGCAAGTCTGGGGAAATTTTCTGTTCTGCAAGCGGGATCAAAAGGGCCTGATTAAAGCCTGCAAGAGGCTTTCAAGATAGTGTGACAAAATTCTCAGCTTTTAAACAAAGCGAGCCTGTTGTGTTATCAGGAAGCACGCCACGAGGCAGCGGGCAACCTTACGGTAGCAATATCTTTGTAAAACAGGAAGAACCAAGAGTTGAATGACTAACTAAATGGAGATAAATTCCCCAAATCCTTTAAGCATTCCTTCCAGGGATTCTCTTCAGCTTTTCAAAGCATCCTGCCTTGAATCGACACACATTCCTCGCCCATTCATTTGCATTTTTCTGATGGCTTATATAAAAGTCCAGTGTATCAAGACATTAGTTAGGTATGCTGCACAGCCCAGTAGATGAAGAGCACTGTTTACACAACGTGAATTCTCATTTAACTACTGAAGAAAACGGGATGAAACTTAAGAGCATAAAAGGGAAAGGATCAGAGGACAAGCGTCATACAAGGCAAGACACTTGAAAATCTTTTGGAACCCAAGTACTGATGGATCCAGATCTAAATTTAGAATCAGACTCTTAGTGCAGATCCTCACCCAGCTCAAAGGCTGAGGTCTCTGCACAAAGAAAAGGCTGAGAATCAATGAAATCGGATACAGATTTTAGAGTGACCAACCACACAACCTGAGTGCCAGCCTCGAGGAGCTGACTCAGAAAGGCACAGGTTGGTCAGACACTCACATCTGGCCTACGTGGCCGCAAGCTTGCCTGGCTCAGCCCAAGGGCACCCAGACCTCTGGCAGCACTCGGACCGGAGCTACAGCACATCACGCTGCCTGCCACGTTCACGGTCACCAGGAGCCCACCCAGCCCTTCCTCCAAGGATAAGTTGCAGGAACTCTGCTCTGCTACACAGAACAACCCACTCTTAACCACTACACCCCTGCTGCTACTCTTAAATCTGCTTTATACTCACTCTGCTATGCTGGGGAGCAAGGCCAGGGCAGGACAGCCTGTCCTGGGGGACACCAGCCAAGCCTCCATGTAGGTGTGCTTGGAGCATCACCGCAGTCCCCGAGACACTGCACCACTGGATGCTGCTTGGCAAGCTGGCTTCAGCAGCAGAGGAAGCATTCCTGGTTCATCTCCATTAGATGTTCAATGCTCAGCTGTCCCATGGAGCCTCCCCTTCTCAGGCTTCTCCCAGCCAGCAGCAGGGCTACCTAGACCCTTGCTTGGAAGAACCCCCGGGTGCTCTGCAGAAGACGCACAGGAGCTGCTTGCAGCTCTCCCTTTCAGATCGCCAGCCCTCGCAGCCAGGAAGGTGGGTCAACACTTTTTGTCCTGTTAAAAGGAAAGTGGCCGCAGAGGTCTCTCCAAACAGAAGGGAATTCTCCAACACCGAAAGTCCGAATTCAGCTGGTGAGCAAACCTGCAGCTTCACTCCTGTGAAAGAGGCTGATCTCACAGCCTGCGGGGATTTGTGCCTTTGCTTTCTCCCACTTCAACTGCAAACACTAGATGTTTTGCAGGGTTTTTTGGTCCTTTGTACCAGCAGCTTTACATGTGCTAAAGGCTTCTGGGAAGCGTTTGTGCCTCACGGTGAATAACAGCATTCAGACCCAGCGTACTGTAAAGCTCCCAGCGGAGCATCTGCTCCATGGTGCCCGACACCGAGCGGTCCTGCATTTAACTGGTCTAGCTGTGCCTTACCCCATCTGATAATTAAGAACAATTACTTTAAGTCATCATCTTTAATCTGGTACATTCTGCTTTCTGAAGCTTGTACTGTACGACGTCATTTGCACATAACCTGCTATCGGTCCCCACAACACGTAAAACTACTTGAGGTTTAATGGGTGTGAATTGGAGTTGCTCTGGTTGACAAGAAAAGTCAAGTGTGGGGTGGGCTTTGAGGCGTCTTTATGATGTTTGGAAAACTCATTGGCTGAAACACTCTTGCGCAGCAATTTTTTATTATTATTTTTAAACACAGCTCTGCGCTCTCTGGTGAGAAAGCGGGGGTTATTTTAGGTCTCTGCTGGCTGTAAAAGCTTCTCAAATACCACACTACAGCCCGACACCTTTGCAGTTGCACCAAGTAACCCAGTGAATCCCGGGTTTGCTTCAAGTTTCTGTGCAAGCCCTGAAGTGGAAACCAAACATAACCTTATGTTCCAGGGCTCGGGCAAGCGCAGCGTTATCGGCTGTGTACAAACCCAGGGCACTAACGAGCTCTGGCCAGGGAGCCCTGGTTTGCTCCGGTGCGCATCTGGCAGCGCTGCGCCCACGACAAATCAAGCAGAGTATTTTCTGTGAACATGTTTGGTTTGGCTTTTTTTATCAGCACTACCAGATCTTGAGAGGTCGGCTGTTTTCTTTCACACTCTAGCACCTGTGGTCACAGATGACTTAAAAAACAAAAACATTTTCACTAAGCGTTTGGGAATCCAGCAACCACGAGCCAAGGCATTTTAAGAGCTCAGAAATCAAACAATGAATTCAGTTATACAACAAATTCAGAAATACTGTCTTTAAAAGGACTTGCGCCTTCAAGGATTTGCTACGTGACTCCCGCAGACTTGTGATATGCGTTTTCCTCCCAAGCTACCAAAAAAAAAGGAAATTGCAATAATTTGCACTAATCCCACACAATCCATAACAGCATATTTGTATTAAAATTAAAGGACCGATCTACCCCCATCAGGACCAGAATTATCACCATCTATCCTGCTATATAGCAACAAAAAGTTTAAGAAAAAAAGAATAATTTCACATATTTCCCCTTGTAGGCTTCCTGTAGAGCCACATCAGCAAACCTGCCCTCTAACTTTATTTCTTTATCCCTCTATCAAGTGGGATACAACCATGCACGTTTCCAAAGGAACTCTGAATACCTGTCCCAACAGGCAATCTTTCAGTCTTTAAGAACTTGGAAAATTGACATCACCATCATTTAAAAGAAAAAATAAAAAAAGCAGCCCAACCCCAGTCCCACAAACCCCCCCAGCCCCACAACCTGCCCCCCCAGCCCTGCCNTCCTTCTAAACCCCCCAGTGACACCAGCCCATTCTGCTTTGTTCAACCTGGCAGAGGCCCGAAGTGTTTTCAAGGGTGTGCTGGGTTTATTTTGCTAAACTCACCCCAAGGTCAGACCTTGCATGAATGGACCTACATGAGTCATTCCTTTCGCCTGCTTTCCCACTCCAGATTATCAGTGTGCTTGATTACGGTAATTAGCATTAGGCTTTCATTCCCGCATATTCTACCATTACTGTCTCCTGAACCAGCACAAGCATTTCTTCTTCTCTTTCAATTATTAAATAAAGCCTCAGTGATAGAATAACTCCAGCAGCGAATATATTTGTTACATACGTTCATTAGTTCTCATGTGTAGTTCAGACTAGCGGTTAAGCACCACTACAGCTCCAAGTGCAGCCACCCAGCTCTCACCCAGGACCTTACAAGCCGCAATCACTGGAAGAACGATGAGAACAAAAAAGAATGGCAAAAGTACTTCCTTCCACTTAAAAAAAGAGAGTCATCCCACTTGAACTATTATGATATAATAACCATTAATAGCTAGCATCTCTTTGTTCTTCTATGCAGGCAACAAAACCACCAAAGGTCAGCAGAAGTCAGCTGGGGTCCTGGTTTTAGGAGTCATCAACACGGAGCAACTACATCAGAGCTCCCGATGGACTGAACAGAGAGCACACCCTTTCCAATTAATGAACAATCAAACACAAGTTACCCATAAAATCAGGGAAAAACCATATGGAGAACAAAGCAAAAAGCCCCGTTGCCTTTGTTGGCATCTCTGGTTCCTGCCTCCCCTGCCAGCACACACGGAGCTCCTGGGGTAACCAAACCCGGACCCCCAGCACTGCCCAGCCACAGGTCTGCAGAGTCCCTGACCCGGAGCACACAAGAAGCCTCACAGACCACCCCAGAAATTATTACCCCGAGCAGGTACTCTGCATTCAGATGGGATCACAGCAACGCACTCAGGCATTTGCTGGCTGCCCCGACGGAGTCAACAAGACCACTTTTACTGGAATTCCTCCCTCAGCAGAATTCCTCCTCCAGTACCCTAACCTTTAACAGGACACGTATTTGCTCACATACAAAAGCTTCTTAAGTTTAAAAGTCAACCTTAACTCAAACAATACCTGGATAATGGATTGCAGACCAATTATTTCTCACCCTTCTTGTGTTACAGTTCCACACCAACACTGGAAAATGCATTTTTGCTGCTCCGCTAGAGACTAGTGGGTAAACTGACGTTGAAGCCAGCAGATAAAGGAAAAAACTGCATTAAAAACGTGAACAAATGGGCTGACTCCAGTATTTTTAGAAAATTTTCTGTTTAGCCAAATAATTTGTCTATGACTAAAAGCAGCAAGTGCTTGGATTAACGCTGGCAGAGTTGGGCAAATGCCGACATCGCCCGCTCTAGGAGCTGGACAAGCGAGTTCAAGTGATTAAATACAGTCAGCTCCTCTAGTTACGCTAATGACCGATTATCTTTAAATCCCAGGCAAGGGGTAGATCAACTGTCGTCCCACACAGAACCACAACACTCACTGATGTGGTTACAAGCACAACACTGAGAGCAGCTGAGCAAGTTATCCCATTTCTGTTCCTGAACGGTGGTCGCTGCTCAGAGCGATGCTGTCCCTGCTGCCAGTCCCCGTTCCCACCAAGGGCAAACGGTGGCCAGTTGTTAGCCTGCTCAACCAAGGGAAAGCAGCTAGCAGCTGCCAGAAACTTAATTAAGTCTTAAAAGCACTTACATCTAGTCAGTAAGGCCAACTCTCAGCAGATGTTTTGGGTCATTCCCCTAGTCCTATAAATATCACTCGGAGGAGGAACCATCAGCTACATGATGTACAACACCCGGCGTTGGCTTGCTGTAACTGCGGGTATGAGCTGGGTTTCTTCCCCAGAGCGCAGCCTCGGGCCACAGTTCCCTTCCCAGCACCGTGCTGAAAACACACCAGCATCACAACCCCCCGCGCGTAGCTGCTGCGGCACCCTTGGGGGCTGCAACGCCTGCAAACCAGCCCAGCAAACGCCAGCCCTGTTCATCTTGGTCCCCCAGAAGATGCAAGAAGAAACAGGGGGGAAAGAAAAGGGTGGCTAGCACACCTGGCTTCTTACAAGAGCACATGAGAAGAATGCCCTAAGCACACCCTTCCGGATCTGCATTTCGCTCTCCTTATCTTTGATACTGAGGAACTGAATACCCTGACTGGAGCCCTGGCCTCTCTGGGGCAGCGCTCAGCATCAGCTGGTCCCAGTCACTCAGATCTTTACCCCTTGTCATTTAAGATTGATCAAACCACAGAGGGAAGTGACCTGCTTTCAAGAAAAACAGATCATTCCTTGATTTCATGAGTTCACTCGAAACAGCTGCAAGGGATGGGCTCAACACCACCAGCTGCACCAACGCAGCGACCTCGCAGGGGGCTAAAGGCAAAAGCAAGTCCTGGTGAGCGAGTCGAGCCCCATTCCAAAGCAGGACTGCGTTATTATTTTCCTTGCTGCCAAATCCATTTTTTTTTTAGTTTATCCCTTGACAATACTGCCACAAGCCACATGTGGGGACTACCTTCAGCTTTCCACCCTAACCCACGTTCTCCCTCCTGCTCAGCTCGGTCAGCTCCAGTCACACCCACTGCTTCATTTCTACACCCCCAGCAGCGACGCTTTGGCTTCAGGTCCCACAAATGCAGCATTAAGGAGCTCTGCCTTCACTTAACCCGGAGCAACACCACTCAGACAGGCTTTGGAGAAGGAGCTGCACCCTCCTAGGGTCCCCCCAGGTGACAGCAAAGCATCGCTCGCTGTGCCTCAACAACCCATCTCTGCACTGTTACAGCTAGTCCGAGGTCTGGGGAGAAACTGTTTCCTGCGGTAGCTTAGCAAAGAGTAGAGAAAACCAACCTATTAATGACTGAATAATGTTTTTTTCAACCCCTCCACTGATGAATTTGTGTTTTATAAGTAGACAGCCAGCCTCTGGCACCCAGAGCTGAACGTGGGTGGCTTTTGGGTGCTGCGAAACCCACGCAGCAACCTGTAAATTCCCAACGTAACCAGCCCAGAGCTTCACAGCCCAAAGCACCTTGTGGCGCAAAAGCAGGGTGCAGCAAACCCGCACCCCTTGGGTGGCCCATCACACCCAGAACACGTCAGCCAGCACCGCGGGCTCGCAGCTGGATGCGGGAGTCCCTGTGCCTGGTCCTGCCTCCTGGCAGTTTCTGCTTTTCAAAAACATGTTTGTAATTTCATGGCATGTTAATATAAAACAAGTAAAATAAAAGCACTTTGAAGGAAGCAGAAGTCAGCCAAAAACCTCAACAATTAGGCTCCTCCTAGGCTGCCTCCTGCAGCGACCCAATGTGGGCAAGCGGGCTGGGGGCCTCCCCATCCCCGCGGAGCGGGGCACGAATCCCCAGCCCCCTTACCCAGGTCTCGAGCTGGAAAGAACAGATTCACTGGTCAGACAATTGAACTAACCAGACAATTAGAGAATAAAAGTGCATACGGCTCCACACCAGCCACACTCAGCTCTCTGCAAAGAGGCAGGCTGGCACGGACCCACCATGCAAAACCCTGGCTCCCCCTTCCCGCACCCCCACAGCCAGAAGCTGACTCTTCCCCAATTTTAACATTTTCAGGTATTATTTGTAAAGCCAGTGAGGTCTCTTGTGTTAGGAGACTAGAGCCCACGTACAGCACCCCATACCCACTTTACGTTCCGTGTGAGTTGTTTATTACCCTTCAGGAGCAGCCGTTAGCGTACGGCACACCAGAGCATCACCCCTCTCTTCCGCAGGATCAGAATTAAAAGAGGATCTAATTTAGAAGGCTGCCACACTCCGTAATGTGAAATAACACCCTACGACTGCTCCTTGCATTGCAGCTCCTTGCGATCCAAAGCAAGACTGGCCTGATGAGAATTATCCTCTCATCTCCCAGGTTTGCTGATTCAAACAAGGAATTTGGCACGGCACCTGGCTAGGCAAAAGCAGACTTTGTTTTTTCTTGTTTAATGTTAAACCAAACTTTTGTTTCAAAGTAACAAGAAAACAGGCTCCCTCCACTAAATTAAGATGTTTGTCTTCACAACAGAAACGTTTTTACTGTCACCAGGAGGGAATTTTGTGTTCTGTTGCGATACATCCCAGGTTACTGGGGGAGAAGAGGACTTCCCCGAGCCCAGGAGCTGGAAGCTGAGCCCCGAATGCCGAGTGCCTCCCCGGCAGCGCAGACACCCCGGCGGTGTGCGGACGCCTGCCTGAGCTCCACCAGCTCCCCGCACCGCCCCGGCCTTTCCCAGCCTGGGTCTTCCCTCCCCTCCATCCGTCTCCGCCCGCTACTCCTCCAAAAAATCCCTGGCTGGAACACTTGATAAGGGACAGTCCAAAATCAAATCAGGCACAAAGCTGTGTAACAGGCACGTCGGAACTCAAATACAAAGCCAGGCTCTCTGAAACACGCTCTCTTCCATAACTATTTCTTTAAAACTCAGAGTACATGTTTTACCCTTTTCTGTCGCAGCTTTGGCAGCTGAAGGAAAAGACAGCACCCAGCCTGCGTGCGTTATGACAATATTTTTAAGTTATAGCTCCTTTCAAAGCCTTTCAAATACTCTTGGCGTTTGCTGAAGCGCTCCAGCCGCGGCTGCCCAGGAACGCTCAGCAGCACTCCCCAGCCCCAGCCCGCCGCAGGAAGGCAGGACGGCTTGGGGCGTCCAGCCCTCTCCCAGGGCAGCCCGACGGCGATGGTAACACCAGCGCCCGCGGGAAGGTGCTCAGCTCGGGCACAGCACCTCATCCATCACACAACCCATCACCTCACCTCGCCGCGCTCCTTCCTGCGCGGGCGACGGTTTGTTTTCACATACGTCTACGCACAAAGCCTACTTCAAGCTAGCCGCAGCGTCTTTAGCAAAGAAGTTTCCAGAATACATCTTTGTGAGGTTAAATACAAGTGTGAGTGCACTTACACAGTAATTACTCCCAGCCCGCAGGGACCCCGTAACACAGCAGCCTGCACGGAGAAACTTCTTGCAGACTTTACTTGTGCCTTCCTAAAAAACCCAAACAGCCTGTGAACTCGGTCCAGGGCATGAATCCAAGCCCTCTGTAGTGCTGAGCACGAAAAAAACACAAAACCCAAAAAACCCCCAAACTTTGAAAGCAAACCTTTATGAATTAAAATCTAAAAAGCCAAAGCACGAAGAACGCTGTCTGCTCCACATGAACACAGGGAAGAGCAGCTGAAACAGCGCTGGGTTCAGAGAGGAATCCTTATTCCCTGTATTTAGGGGTATATATAAGAATATATACTTAAAAAGACCCCAAACGCTGCTCCCCATCGGTCCCGGGTACCACGTACCCGACCCCCCCGGGAGCAGCCCCGCTCCCCCCCGCCGCCACCCATCACCTGCGGCCGGTCCCT
>VWZZ01005666.1:119559-145475 GCA_013399095.1 Psophia crepitans
GGGGTGCTTTAGCACGGATTTTTCCCTAAACATTTTTACCAGTGGGTTTCGAGCGACTGCTCGCAGTAGTAAAGTCGAGCGTGCGGTCAAAAGCTCCGCTTCACCCTCTGGAGTGGAAGGAGAATGATGTCATAGTAGTCACGACTTTTTTAATTCATCGCAAGCAGGGAAAAAAAAACAAATAGTCAGGTTGGGAATCACTCGGCTAATGCACCCCAGCATCGCCGTGGCTTCGCAGGGGTGTCTGGGGCAGCGCCCGGCACCGCAGAGCATCCCTGCTTCCCAGTGGTACAGCCAACCCGGTGACCGTGGGAGCGCCCAGGAGATGTTGGAGCTGCAAGAGGGTGCTTAACGGGATGGCTTGTAGGTGTGCGGCGGTAGCTGGGAGGTGGGATTGGGTGGGCAGCACAGCTCCTCGGCGTGTTCCCCAAAAGCTGAGAGCAAATCTCAAAGCGCCTGCAAACCTCCCTCTCTTCCTGGAAAGGGCTGGGCTGGAATATCCCACTTCAAAAAAGGACCTAACAAAGGCTTCATTGTTTGAAAAGTCCAGTTTCACCAAGTGCCTTCTTGCGGCCCTGTTTCTGTGAGTTTGATTTATGTGCTGTTTACTGTGAAGGCTCTTTGCGTGCGCTTGTGACACGGGAAGGTTTGTGCGCCCGTCACGCTGCCGTGCCCGTGCTACCCCTGAGGTTTGGGTCCAGGACGGGGGTGCGAGCTGAGCCTTCGAAACACGCTCCCGCGCTGCGCTGCAGCCTTGTGATTTAGCAACGTGAATACAGTGAGCGCACTGTGCTGCGAACCCGAAACACAATAAACTTTGTTTGCTTTGCTGGAAAGGTACGTACGGAGGAACAGCTCGGCTGCAGCTGGTACCCGCGGAGCTCTCACCCGTCCTCTTTGTTCCACGCCAGCGCCTGCCTCCACCGAGGGAGGCTGTGAAAGCTGACTTTTGTCTGTGCGAGTGGTGATGAATCATACCTCCTCGTTCCTGTATGATATCACTGAGCTTGCAGAAGTCTGGGAGCAGGCTGGCCTGAGGTTCCCCTGCTTGCGTTGGAAAACCCACCCAGCCAAACACTGCAGTTTGTGTTGCGGAGAGCTGGAGGATGAGGAGCGCTTCCCCGAGGGACTGAGTTAAAGACGTGCGTAAACGCCGCGTGTTGGCACTGGCATCTCCTTCCTCTTAGGAGGGAAAAGAAAAAAAATCTTTTCTGTGAAAGAAACTAAGCTCGCTGGAAAATAGCAACAATAAAAACAGAGAAAAGGAAAAGGGCAGAGAAATAAATGGAGAGTGCAGCTCTGTGGAGTCAAACAGTTTCCACTGGCATCTGTCAGGGCGTCGCTCCCCGGTGGTTTCTAAACGCTCAGGTGGTGAGCGGCAGGCTCTGCCGCGCAGCGAACCGTCAGGGATTTCAAAGTAATTTGCTGGCACAGGAAACAGACGATCAAAACACAGAAATCCCCGTTATTAAAGTATTCATTTCGAAAGCTGAGAGGAAAGCTGCTGGCTCCGAGGCACTTTCTCTTCAAGGTGTTCTGAATGCTCAGCCTAGGTTACCCCTCACGCACCTGAAGGCCCGTCAGAAACTTAACCCAAGGAAAATACATTTAGAAGTAGCCAAATTGGTATAAACCTGTGGGTGTGCTTATTCCAAAGGAGACTATGTTCCAAAATAGATTAAACTCAGCTGAAGTAGAGGCAGTTTTACTCTGAATAAAAGTATCTGCAGTTGAATTGCTCCTGACGGAAAGTGTCCACAGATAGAGCAGCCCTCGGATTTCAGGACTGCATCAGGAATTAATTGGGCACCCTTCTATCAGCGATAGAGGGGTTTTCCCCAGGATTTGGGGAATGGGAGCTTTAGCTCAGGAACTCTCGTTTCACAGGTGCCTCATTTCCCTTCAGGTGCTCACACCTTTTCACACGTGTTTTCTTTAAGCAAAGCCAATGCAATTTTGCAGCCTGCAAAGGACCCCCCGAAGGACCCCCTCATACCGCCACTTCTATCGGCTGAAGTGGGCTCATAAATCTCTTTTTTTGTCTTTGAGAATCTTTAAATTGTATTTTAAGTCATTTCCAAAAACTAATTGGAGTTCCACATCTGGAACAGGAAGCAGCAGAACCAACAGCAGATGATACGGACCTTGCTGCGGGAGCAAGCCTTACCACCCGCCTAAAGTACAGTATCTCCAACATCTCCGTTCTGCTGCCCGGTGCTGAAACCCTACAGCGAGCTCTAACAAAGACCACACATTGTTCAAGAGAGGTCAAACGTGTTCATGAATTCAACCTCTTCACCCCATCTGCTTTATCTTTCCCTCCCCAATATTTTCTTCAGTGTTTGTTTCCAGTATTTTTCCACCCCAAAGTCTTATCACCTCTATGTTTCTTTTTTGAATATTCCATTCTGGCTCTCCTTTGCCGCTGGTGACACTCTCGGTTTCCTTTCTTTGTTATCACAGACCGACTGGGTAAACTACGGATATCCAGCTTTCTGTCCTGTGCTGAATGAGCATTCAGGTTTTCCATTTGCCATCCTCCCGATGCCTAGCAGAGGTCCCGTGCTTATCTGGGAGGCCCGATAACGACCTCCCAACGCTGTTTTTGAACATCTGCTCACAAGAGAGTGATTTCAAGCATTGTTATGGCTCGATAGTTCTTCTCCAGGTCAGGAGATGTTCTTGCTCTACAAGTTGCCGCTTTCTGGACTATGGCTGTTTGTCCTTAGAGCAGTTTCAGGAGGTTGAAGTTAGTCCTGAGTCCTCTACAGCAGCAGGCTGGGTCTAGTGGAACTAGAAATGAGATCCTCTGATATATTTGCATCAGTTTAAGCGTGATAAGTTGATATATGGGTTGTTATGAACCCTTATTCAATGTTTTCCTTCTTATTAGAAGTTAGTCCTTCATAAACTGTTTAATTTGATTAGCAGTCAGGGAAAAGCTGCAATCGCTGTCCTTTCCGCACTGTCCCCAGGACCTTCATAAAAGATTTTATTTTTAGTCTGTGCAAAAAATACCCAATAGACATTGTAAGTTCAATAAATGACTATATTTGTCAGAGAGATCTGCAAAAGAAAAAGCTTCTTTGTTTTTCAGAGTTTACAGTAGAATTCAGCTGCTCTATAGATGGATTATTTTTTTTTCTGCTGTGGAGGCCCAAAAATCTCTGCCCGTACAATGTGATTGCTGGAGCAGGGGCACCTCTCCTGGCTGTGCACGCCTGAACTTCACAAGTTGCTCAGCGCATCATCACGCACTTTCTGCTTTACTCCTGGCAGGCACAGCTTGGGTTTTGAAGTGGCTTCATGACATCCAGGTGGTACTTCTGACCCCCCTAAAGCTGCACCCACCCGAATGTTTGCGGAGTCCCCAGCACGCCTGCTGGCACCTCCATTATCTGCTAGTTCCACCAGCCACCTCTCCATTCTAGCCGGACTATGTCTCACCACATGATTAACTATTCAACAAGAATAAGTGACCTGTAACTGGCAACACGCTGGGAGTTACCGTTTTCACTCCTCCATCAGTCATGCCTGATTTAGATTAATTTCAAATTAATTTCAGACTTCCAGAGAGGGCACATTTGGAAATGCTAATCCAGTACATTGGTGGAATGACATCTGAGGAAGATGAAAATAAGAGTCAGGCATTTTTTGGCCCAAGACGGAGATTAAAAGGCCATCTGAAGGGTGGGAAGGTGATTATTCGGTATTAGTAGCAATGATTAAACTGCAAGAAGTTTTAATAAGGGTTCACTTGTCAGGTCCCGACTTCACAGAGAAGGCTGGTGAGGAAAGCATTGACTGAACTGTTGCATTCACCTGCCTTTGGATGAAGAGAAAAATGTAATATGTTTATATTACAGACACCTCTCCTCATATTCCTGCATAACGCAGAGATGACCTTTATCAACAGACCGTTATAGAATCATAGAATCATAGGGTGGTTTGGGTTGGAAGGGATCTCACAGCCCACCTAGTTCCCACCCCCTGCCATGGGCAGGGACACCCCCCCACCAGCCCAGGCTGCCCAAAGCCCCATCCAGCCTGGCCTTGGGCACTGCCAGGGAGCCAGGGGCAGCCACAGCTTCTCGGGGCACCCTGTGCCAGGGCCTCAGCACCCTCCCAGGGAAGGATTGCTGCCTCCCAGCTCAGCTCCAGCTCCCCTCCTGCAGCTTCAGGCCCTTCCCCTTGGCCTGGCCCTCCCTGCCCTGCAACCAGCCCCTCTCCAGCTTTCCTGCAGCCCCTGCAGGCACTGCGAGGGGCTCCAAGGGCTCCCCGCAGCCTTCTCTGCTCCAGGCTGGACAAGCCCAGCTCCCTCAGCCTGTCTCCAGAGCAGAGGGGCTCCAGCCCTCGGATCATCTTTGTGGTCTCCTCTGGACTCGCTCCAGCAGCCCCATGTCCTTCCTGTCCTGGGGACCCCTGAGCTGGACGCAGCACTGCAGGGGGGTCTCAGCAGAGCGGGGCAGAGGGGCAGAATCCCCTCCCTGGTCCTGCTGGCCACACTGGGTTTGGATGCAGTGGAGTCCAGCTGATGCCCGTCCCCCTTCCCTGGCCCTTCTCCTGGATGTCCCCCTGAGCCAGACTACAAGCCGGAGCTGGGCACGGTGCAGCTACAAGCAAGAGGGGACCTGGAGCAAGACAGCCAAGGGGCAGAGGGGATCGTGACTAACCAGCCCAAAGACATCCTTGCTTTGTTTGCTGGAAAGTGCAACTCCCCATATTGCTCATTGAAGTAGCAAACTCCTATCTGATGGAAAGTTCATTTTGAAGTACTATTCATCAAGTTCAGAAATGCTTCTTGCAGCTTATTTACTCCGAGGTTCAGAGGGGTGACCTCTCAGAAAGGGCTTTTATTGCACTGATGTCTAATGCAGCAAACGTGGAATTCCCAACTCCGGGTAATCTTATCACCTGAGACTTTAAACACGTCTATCATTAAGGTAAGGAAAATATTTTTATACCCCCTCTGCTTCAGCTCATGGTGATTACCCAAGCCACGAGATCTTTCTCTTTCAGTATAGCTGCTGTTGGAAATATTTTAAACCAATATACAGGTACGTTTCATAGGATGCGCTTTTTAATCTATAAAAGTATCCGTATTTCATTTTTAAATGAAGGTGGGAATCCAAGATAGTTCCTTAGCTGCAGTGGAACGATCAATATCACCCCTTTAGACCATTTGTGAGCAGTTTAATACAGACATCTGGCGTTTAAAAGTAGCTTTAAGCACCAAACTAGACGTTGGCTTGTGGGCTGGCTTTCAGATGGAGTGGCTCCTGGTTTGTGTTTGAAAATCATTTGTTGTGAATGTTCGGTTGTAGGTTCTAAGGCTGGTTCTGCCGCTTTGTATTTGTGATTGGAAATGGTCCCTCAAAGTGATGCTGATCACGTGAATTCAAAATCCTTGTAGGAGTAAAGACTCTGAGCAATGTTTCATGGCATCTGTGCAATTTGCCTTCCCAGTAGTCAGGGTTTCTCAGAGTATAACCTCTTTTCCTTTCTTACATTAATCAGTAGGCCTTGACAGTTTCATCTTCATTTCCATTTCCGCCGCCTAAATGAGTCCTTTCTGGTACCTTCCTACCCGATGGGATTCACATACAACAGATTCTTAAGGGTTTCAGTTTATTTCTTTACTTAATAGTTAAAAAAAAAATTCCAAAATATCCAAAAGTCAATATCCTGTGAAAACAGTTAATTTGGAAACTCATTATTTGGATTAAATCCAGGCAAATCTCAACCCTATGGCAGAGTTAACCGCGGGTTTCCAAAGGATTACTTAATTTATAGGCCTTGCAGGATCTCTCAGATCTAAGTTATTATTTTGGCTTTTGAAAGTTCCTTGGCGGGTGCCCAAGTGTTGGGAGCTGTCATTCTCAATTCTATTGAATTCATTTGTTTGTCTAAATAATTTCTGAAAAGTTTATCTCATGGATCTAAGCATCCCACAGAGAAAAATCCAGCTGTGACAGAAATGACTAGGATAATGAAAGAAATCTCGTTGGTCCAGTGGAATTTCTTCTCCTGTAATCAGCTTCAGGAGGAGCAGGCTGCAGCCTCCCAAGGCTTCCTAGCTTTGTAGGATTGCCACGGAGAAAACGGTATGCAAGAAGCTGTACTGTGCACGGTCACTTCTGCCACTGTTTCTCCTGAACACCGTGCAGCAAATGCAGATTCACAGTAAGGGCCAAAGTAAATCCTTTGTCTTTGTAAAATGTATTATAGAATCACAGAACCACAGACTGGTTTGGGCTGGAAGGGATCTCACAGCCCATCTAGTCCCACCCCCCTGCCATGGGCAGGGACACCCCCCACCAGCCCAGGCTGCCCAAGGCCCCATCCAACCTGGCCTTGGGCACTGCCAGGGAGCCAGGGGCAGCCACAGCTTCTCGGGGCACCCTGTGCCAGGGCCTCAGCACCCTCCCAGGGAAGGATTTCTGCCTAATGTCCAATCTAAATCTCCCCTCTTTTAGTTTAAACCCATCCCCCTTGTCCTGTCTCCCCCTGCCCTGCAGCCAGCCCCTCTCCAGCTTTCCTGGAGCCCCTTTAGATACCAGAAGGCCACAATTAGGTCTGCCCAGAGCCTTCTTTTTCACTCTCTTTATTCAGAGGGTAGAAAGTAGCAAGGCCTGACCCAAAATGTAGTTTATTTCTATGTTCTGGCAAATATGAACAAGACAATTTTTACGTGTTATTCTAATCCTTGCTCATCAGACTACCGGCCATCTACCAGAACTTCATACAGCTGGGGTTTTGCAACCCGCTGGACAGCGAGGATAAATCCTACCTCAGAAGCACTCAGACTAAACACAAGATAAGAGCCGGCGGATGGGTTTCCCATGGGGAACACGAAGCAATGACACAGCGTGGTCGGCTTGTGCCGGAGCGCAGCAGCAGCCTGCTCCTGATAAAGGGCAGCTTCAAGGAAGGCTGTGGAGAAGGACAAGGCAGCTCGTCAGGGTTCACGGAAAGCTCACAAAATGTTGTTTACAAACAAAACACAGTCTTTTTTCATATTCCCTGCTTCCGCTCAGTTTTGCTGAAAAATGAGTTGGCTCCGCGTTCACCCCATTCTCGGTCCCACTTCCCACCTCAGGCGGCAGAACAGACAGATGAGCAAGTGCCTGTTAGCTCAGGTCTAATCTTACTCCCGGCCTCTAATCTCCAGACTTAGACTAACCCGATGATGAGCCCGGAAAGCGGCAGGCGGGGATCCTGCTGCCGTTGGGGCCGTCCTGCTGCCCTGCCACCGCCAGCTGCCGCACCGGAGGAGATGCCCCACTCCCTTTCATCTCCCCTGTGAGGCTGCGAGCCCGGAATATATTGCCCAGATGCGAGGAGCTGCTCTGCTTGCTTTGGGGGTGCGTGGCGGCTTCAGCTGCTGCCCTGGCACTGACGGGGAGGGCAGGATTAACCCCAGCTCTTCCTCTGCGTGAGCTGTAACCTCTTCGCAGGCACGGCAATGTGACCGATGAGCAGCAGCTGAGAAAATAAGAAGAATTATAGGCATAATATTGTAAGCAGAAGATGAGATTACAAGCGATCTGCTTTTCCAGTAAGGCTAATTGTTCCCATTATGGGATTAAACTGATTGATTTCCCGTCAGAAACGGTGCCTGGAAGAACAAAGTCAAAACCTCTGGTATAATGTGAGTCACTTCACCGAGCAGCTAAACACTGAGCTTCTGTATTTTTTTCTTGTGAAATCATGACAGATGTCAGCTGTTGGTAAATTCCGCAAACAATTTTGGTACTTTTTATTACCACTATTTCATACAGCAGAAACCAAGCCACCGTACCTATTCAGCAGAGGAGGTCCCCAGCCTTTCTTTGGGATCTCAGCATTTATCACCCTAACCCTCGACTGCGTTGATAGCGATGCTTCCTTTTTTGGGTGTCGTACAGCTCCAGAATGCAGACAACTGGAGAAAATTAAGCTGAATGTTCCCAATTTATGCAGGTCAAGGAAAGTTTGCCTTTTATCGTTCAGAGATAAGTACAGCAAACTAACTGGTTTTGAAAAGCTGAGTTCCACAGATGCCGGTATTAAGCCTCAGCAATAGCAAAGGTTTCTGTAGGTGGGTTTCACCGAAGCTTCCCCAGTCACGTCAGAATCCTATTTCATTCATTCATCTTCTTTCATATCAGCCTTACACTGATAGGGACAGAGGGATAAACTGTATGCTAAAAGATGGAGGGGGGATGATAAGCCTTGTGATATCTGCTCCCTGTGCGTTCTGCCAGAATTCATTCAGCCCAATTCATCAGCTGCTGTCTCGTCCCGTGCTGAGGCATTCGCGCTGTGCCGCGGGCACCCGACACGCTGCCCGGCCAAGTGTCAGGTCCTGCCCGCCTCATCTGGTGTAAAAAGCTGCACTCCGCAAGGTGCAAACTGCGTGGCAAGGGCAAAGCAATGCCGATAAAATCGCCTAGGGCACAAGAACGGGACGTAAGGCACGCAGGTCGGCTCAGTTCTTCGTGCTGATGTTTTCTCCCTCCACTCAGGCTGGTCTTCATCGTTCACAGGGCTTTTGCAGCAGTTATCTATAGAGGCACAAGCATCTTCACACCACGGGTGAAAACAGCTAACGCACAGTGAATCCCAGCATTGCTTCTTATTGCCTTGGGGGAACTGAAGGAAACATCTGGGATTAAATGGAAAATGCAGAGCGTATTCTTTACGTGTTGCTCCTGGATGGTGTTCATCCTGGATGTGAGAGGTGTGTTTAACAGTTCGAACTCTCCCAATTTCCTGAGTTCATCGGAATGCTGGAGGAGGATTTCCAAAAACTTTTGAAAAATATTTTGCTTGAACTTTGAGATGAAACACTGTGAGGTGCTCAAGCTAGACAGAAGAGTAAGCACTGATCATCCATGAGCATTAAATGGAGACACTCAGTAACAGTAACACCAAACGAAGAAATTCCCTACTGATGTCAAGGGCTTTAGCTCAGCCCTGATGTCTGGTTACTGTAAAGAGACAAATGGACCAAGCCTTCTTCTCACTGCCAGGGCCCGCAGGCCAGAATTAAGATGCTTTGGTGTCCAAATCCTGCCACTTCTGGGAGTGAATCTTCTGGGCATCAAGTGAGACCAAAAGCAGTCAAATGACATGTAAATACAATTTTCAAGGTTGCCATAGCAATTCAAGATTGGCATTTTTTATTTACTGCATCTCGTCTTGTTTGTCCCTTAATATTCCCGAAATTCACATTACCCAGATTACACAAATATAACAGCAAAAATTCAGAAATCTGAATACAGAGAGTAACTTTACCAAGTGGGCGAAAAATAGAAGTAATTGCCAATATTTGTATTCTAGCACACAAGCAGGATTTCATAAATGCTTGCAGGAATGTAACATATCAACCTCCGTAAACTGCCGCATCCTGTTTCTTTTGTTTCCTATTCTGCTTTTGCAGTGACTGTTGCTACAACACCATCCATCACACTGCTCCTTTCATCTGTCAGGCCCTCCAGCCACCCGCCCACAGCTCCGTACCTGCCCCCTCAGGTCTGAGCTGTCTGGATTTCCCCTGTGTTTGTCGTTTTGGGGTGTAGATGCCCATCCTTTTCAGCTGGAGCTGTGTGGGCGATGCAGTTATCCCCTCCGGTTCCTCAGCACCTTTCCCGTACCTGCTTGGCTGGTTGCATGAATAGGTTTCAGTCAAACAAGATGAGTTTTAACAGGTTTCGTCACAGGGCGTTCTCCCTGGGGTCTGAAATGACGCTTAAGATGGGCACGGTCAAGGCTGAGACCAAGAACGTGATGGTTGCAGTCAGAGGACAACACACATCGACATTCCTCTTCGGAGAACATCAAACACATTTTTGTCCATCTCTTTCCTCTGGCATTATTAGGTTCCTGACACAGAATTATGTGGCTAATAATCTCCAGGCTCCTACCACTGGAGATGCTCCTGTGATCTCTTCAGAGCATTGCGCGAGGTTACCTTCACGTTCCTTGAAGAAACTCATTCTGCACAAATGGTAATTTAATTTTCTTTTCCCCCTCATTCCAAGCATGCAGTTACTGGGACGTGGAAAAGCTGAGCCTGAAACAAATGTTTAAAGTATTTTGAAGGATTTGTCATTACTCAGAGAAATAGGTCTGACATTTACTGGAGTGCAAGGAAACGGAGAGAAAGAAATGTGTTACTCAGAAACTGCATCAGCTAAGGCCAAAGTTCTGCCTTCGGCTGCATCTGGGCAACTCATTTAGGTTAAGAGAATTACGTAGCATGATTTGGAGTAGAATTTGCCCTTAGAGTTTAAATAAAATAAACTTTATTTAAGAACCTGCAAGGCTGTTAGGTGATATTGTACAAAAACATCTCTAAAAGCATTAGAAACTTTGATCCAATATTCAATGACGTCAGCGGAAAAGCTCCCACCAGTGACGGTGGAAATGTCATTCAGTGAGCAGCTTGGCCGTTACCCCGAGCGTTTAGTGGGCATTAGGATAATCTGCGATTCCACCTAATAAAGAGTCAGATCATGCTATTTCTTTTTTAACACATGCAACTCCTTATGTTCCTCAGCCCTTCTCTGGCTTTCTCAGGAAGGGGCATGACCTGGCTATGCAGTAAAGATGCCTGTCGTGGTTCAGCCCCCGCTGGCAGCTGAGCACCACAGGGCAGCTGAGCATCACGGTGCCACTCACTCCATCCTCCCCACCACGGGAACTGTATGAGGTTCAACAAGGCCAAGTGTCAGGTCCTGCCCGTGGGTCACACCAACCCCAGGCAGCGCTACAGGCTGGGGGCAGAGTGGCTGGAAAGTTGTGTGAAGGAAAAGGCCCTGGGGGTGCTGTCGACAGCCGGGTGAACATGAGCCAGCAGTGTGCCCAGGTGGCCAAGGGGGCCAACAGCATCCTGGATGGTATCAGGGAAATGGCCTCAAATTGCTCCAGGGGAGGTTTAGGTTGGAGATTGGGGAAAATTTCTTCACCAAAAGAGTGAAGGTCTTGGAACAGGCTGCCCAGGGAGGCAGGGAGTCCCTGTCCCTGGAGGGATTCAAACAGCGTGTGGCTGTGGCACCACGGGATGGGGGTTAGTAGACACGGTGGGGTCGATTTGACGGTTGGACTTGATGATCCTAGAGGTCTTTTCCACCCTTAAAGATTCTGTGATTCTATGATTCTATGATGGGATGGGTAAGAGAATCAGAAACTCATGGGTTGGGATAAGAACAGTTTACTGGGACAGCAAAGGAGGAGGAAAATAACAGCAACAGTGCTAATAACGGAATATACAAAGTAGGTGATACACAATGCAATTTGCTCACCATCGAGTCGATGCCCATCCCGTCCCCGAGCAGCGATCCCCAGCCCAGCCCCTTATATACTGAGCATGACGCCATGTGGTATGGAATATCCCTTTGGGCAGTTTGGGTCAGCTGTCCCAGCTTCTGGTGAAAATTAACTCTAACCCTGCTGAAAACCAGGACAATGCCTTCTGTTCTGAAAAAATAGCAAAAGCCACTTAAAGTTCAAGGAGCAAGGAAAGCAAGTGTTATGAACATTTGAAGTGTTTGTGTGATTCCAGCACAGTATATACATTATGGTAATGAATCTGTATCTGAACTTTATTATTAAGAAAATAACTCCCATCTCCTTCTCTATCCGAGGTGTTTAAGGGCCTTTTGCAATCATTATCTCCGAATTTGTCCTCCCAGACAGGATAAATAATGTTTCTAACAAATGAGTAAGACTGTGGCATCAAATGGTTAAATAACCAGTTCCAAGACAGACAGCTCATGCTAGAAGAGATTGGACCCCAGCTTCTAATTCACTCTCCTGTGGCTTAAGTAAAACATGGATGTGCCTGAAAAACCCGTGGGGGACTTAGAATCCTCTTCTGTCCCATCCTTTGCCCCAAGGTCAATCTGGACCCACCAACAGTTAGCAGAAGCTAATGGTATTCCACCAAAATGAAATGATTGCATCTTTTAAGGATGTCATACAAAATAACACTTGGTTGCCAAAGAATACGGTATTTTTATGGATGTTTAGGAATGCAAGGTGAGGTGTCACAAGATCAAACAAATACTGGCAAATCTTGGGGCTCATAAAATGTGCAGGAAGGATGAACCGTTCAGCCTCTTTCATTCCTTTGCGCCTCTTTGAAGATTTAATATGGGTTTTTTGGTTGACTTTAGACCTTAACAGCACTCTAGAGCTTGTTATTTTTCTCAGCAGCAGCAGTAATGTTGATGTATTGATGGTTCTGCTGCTCTTGGGCCGGCTGCCCCCACGCAGCACCGTGGCATTGCCTCTGCTTGCCTGTTTGCAGGGAGAACTCCTCAGGCCCGAGTTGCACCATTTTTCTTCAGTCCACCCCAAGAACCGTTCACTGCTTCTTTCAATATTTTAACTTCAGCACTACTTTTACAGCAATCAGCGTCACTGCCGGGGGAGGGAGAACACAAATACTTGGCGCAGGTTGATATTTACTTTTCTGTTTTCATGGATGCGGAGTAGATTGTGCCTGTTCCGAATGTCTCGGGAGAAGCACGAATAGTTTAAACATGTGTTCAAGGAAGCTTTTTAGTTTATGGATCCCCAGGTATTTTTCCAAGTTGTGCTTTTGTAGAATTTCTTAAAGAGGTGTACTGTTGTTCTTCTAAAAGAGACTGCAAAAAATAATTCTGGACAGCAGAAGTTTTATTTAGATTGTACTCTGCAAAAGAAGTGAAATTGTTGAGTTAGTGCGAGGGGCAGCCCAGCCCAGCTCCAGCCCCCCGCCCCCCTTACCGGGGGTCACACACGTGGCCCCCTGCCCGGCTCCCGTGGGAGGCACAGCCACAGAGAGCTTCCCTCTGGGACAGCACGGCCAACCTCTTCACACCCTTCAGGTATCTGTCAAGTGAGTATTTCTCAAATCCCCTTCACCGGAGGTCAATGTAACCTTCGGGGGGAAATAAAAATTCATTGGAGTTCTTGTGTAGCGTTGGCGCAATGGTTTTAATTTACAGCCAAATAAAGTGTTTACTTTGGGGGTTGTGTTTTTCCCCCTGTGTGAAACATGTGTGTATGGGTTGGGTGGGTTTTGGCAGCAGTTTTGCAGATTGCTTTGGGATGTCTCCAGTGGTCGGTGGTCCAAAGGTGGCGAAGCAGTGGAGTGAGGAATGGGGAGCGCTGCGGGACGGCTGCTGGAGGATGCACCCTGCCCGGGAACGGCTGCGGCCGGCCCTGCTCTGCTCGTCCCCAAAGGACGCTCATCGGGAAGGCTTGATTAGAGAAAGGTTTTACAGTTACACAGTTATTTTGTGTTGGCTAACTCAGTCTGGGAGTGTAGTGCAGATGTAGTGGGGGCCCAGGCCATGGCTCTTGTATGTGCTACAAGCTTTACCCACACGTGCCTTTCAGAAGCGCGCTCGTTAGCATATGCTGGTCAATACACACTAACGAAACACCTTGAAGAATCACAGGGCATGTGAGGCTGGACTGGACCTCTGGAGGTCATCGGACCTGAACTCCATCCCAAAGCAGAGCCAGCTCTGTAGTTAGTTCCCCTTTCTGAGTCACATGAGCTCTGATGAGCTGAAGGAGAGATGTGTAGTGCTCTTGAAATGCCACAGAAACCTCGAGCGTCTTGATGGTTCCTAAACTAAAGCTGGGATGGAGCGGGCACGTAGCTGAGTTCAGCAGCAGAGAGGCTTCTCTGCATCTCACAGTCACGGAGCATCAACTGCTGATGACTCATTTGGAAATGATTTGTTGGCAACGTGTCCCCATCCAGCACACAGCCTCCATCCAACTGCTCCTGCAGACCCCCGCGCTGCACAGGCCGTTTCCGTGCTGTTGGGCAGGGATGAAATCCAGCTGATGACAATAGATACCGGGGGAAAAAGTCCCTAAGAGTTTCTGATCCTGCAAGGGATTTCACAGAGGAAATGGTGGAAGCCCCTCTGCTGAACTTGGCAAAAGAAATCTGGACGGTGCTGTCAGGAAAATATTCTTCACTGAACGAGTGAGGCAACTTATTAGGTCTCTTCTCTATTTCTGTGACTATGAAGACAGAATTAATGAGTAAGAGGCTGTTAGGGCCAATGTCCAGCTGCATAGTTACAAGATGCTTAGGGAAGCACACTTTTTCTTTCCTTTTGGACAATCAAACGTGGTATTTTTAGTCCCCTCTGTAATGATGTAAGGTTCCTGTTAGCTCATCAGATTGTGCTGCCCACTGTAAAAAGCTAAAAAGAGACAAAACTGCACCCCCATTAAGTCTGAGCATCAGCTTGAGGCGGGACGATGGTGAGAGACTCTGCTGCTGAATCGCACCCAAGCGGTGGAGCAGGCAGGATGCAAACAACCCGCAGAGCCTGATTCTGGTCTGAACTGAACTCTTGTTAATTTGTCTCCATTTATGGAGTTATTTTATGTCAGACAGAATATTACGCTGCTTTATGGCTGCTTCATTTGAGACAAAATATGTGATGACCTAAACAAATACCAAAATCCCCAAATTATACCCAGGTGGCAAATTTATTGTTCGTGTTTTTAAAAGCCTTTTTTATATAATCCTCCCCGTGGGCGGCTAATCAGCAAGGCTGGAGCTCTGGCTGGTGTCAGTCGGCGTAGCTGTGTCCAAGTGTATTCGTCTCTGCTGCTTTATGCCAGCTAACAGTTTCCCTCATACATTTTCATGTTCCTATACTGAGGAAACTCTGAATTTTTGTTGCAGTGCTGATACTTTCAGAAATAGAGGGCTTAAAGCCAGACTGGTTGTTGTAAGGGATACCTTAATTTTGTAGGGGTGCTGGTTTGTGAGGGGGGCAAGGGGGCTGTCCTGGTGGGAGCTGGCGGGGGCCACAGCAGCGGCTTTTGGTGGCCGAGACCTTTCAGCCCTTCGCAGCTCCCCCTTCCCACATCCCAGCATCTTGCTGCTTTGGCCACGGTTTCCCTGTAGCTGGAGGTCTCTGCTTCTCCCAGCTCACACCCCCAGGGTTGTGTAACTCTGCTATAAAGTATTCTCAGGAGGGTTTTTTCCTGTCTCCTGTTTTTTCCTCTTGTAGGCAGTCAAATCACATTCACCTAAAGCTTTCTATGCAAGAGACTAAAGTAATTTCCTTTGAACATTCATTCGAGGCTTGTTAGTTTATGGAGAAATCTGGTTCTCTTCCATCGCCCTTCCCAGGCACTTCCTCCGCATTCCTGGCCTGCGTGTCAGTAGGAAATGCAGGTGCCTCAACCTTCGGCTGCTGGCACCCATCGCAGTGGGAGAACAAAAGTGCAAAGCTGTGTGCCTTGAGTACTGAGCCCAACGATTTCCTAAATCCTCCCCGCATGGAAAGTTTGCAGCTCCTAGCTGTAGATGCTAAACACTCTTTTAAATGAATTTAACCCCCCCCCCCCATTTCCCTATAGATCTATAAAATGTACAGGGTCAGGTCCTCACAGGCTGCGAGGCAGCGCAGCCTTGGGGACTTCACAAAGGGCTGCTGTGTCTGGTCGTGCACGGGCACGCTTCCACGGCGCTCTGTGGAAAACTCGGGTTTTCCCTGTCGGACGCGTGGTCCCTCCTCGGCTGACCCCCTCACTGAAAGCAGCAGGGTGTTTCCGGTGGATGGATGCAGACGGACACGAGTTCCAGGTGAGATGTCATGCACAGATGCCCCAAAATAATTTTGAGCTGTAGAAAAGACCTTTCTGGCCCATTGGAGGTGCCTGAGAGGGAAGTTTCTGCGTGAGGCTGGAGCCTAAGTGGGATTTGCTTTTGCTGAACGCACTAAGGGGCCCCCAAACATTTTGTGTATTGGCTCTGATCCAAGCCACACGAGCCTTCCCGTCACTGCGGCTTTGCGGAGCAGGCCAGAAGAAGGAATGGATTGCTTGTGATATTTCCCAGGCATTTGCTTTATAGTCACTGAAGACAAAATCTATTTGGTTTCTAATGAAAGAGGGATGTTTCTAAGCGTAATGAAGTTCTTGCCTTTGTTTAGCTTTTCATAGCCCAGCATTATGTGACATATAAAACCACCCCATTTGTTTCCCATTGCCTGTAAGTAAATTCCCCCAAAAGACCACCACGGAGCAGATACCGTCGAGGAGGCCAGCCCTGCTGCCACAGTCCCGTCTCCTGGGCTCAGCCGGCCCCGGCCCCGTCTCACCTTGCCACAGGGCGTTAACAGCGGGGCCATGCTGGGTGCGTCCATGCAGCGTCCACCCTGAGCAAACGTAACGTGTGCTTCTTGGCATGGTGTATGCCACACAGGCACCAAGACCCATCTCTGTCACGGACGTGTCACCGTTACGCCACAGCACATGCTTAGCCCTGATTTCCGCGGGTCTTTCTCAGCCCGATACGGCCCATACTCCGCCCTGCAGTACGGCTGCACGTGTAAACGCACGTAACATTTTCGAGTCAGTGCAAACGCATTTGCTTGGTTGAGAACCGTGCTTCGTCTCCTCCAGAAACAACACACACCTATGTCACAAAACTTGACGGCAGTGAATAAAATCACACGGGGGATGTGAGTGGGATACTGTGGGTTTCGCCTTGCAGCGCGAGCAGAAGGCTTTGTGGCAACAGCTCCTGTTTCTACAGCATCGTCCATCTGTGGGTCCGATGACGGAGCTGTAGGGAGGGTCTTTGGCTCAGGGCAGTTCTGTGGCTCCTGGCTGGTGGCTCCCCCGACCCCCGGTGTGTCCTTTTGAGCCGGTGCTGGCCCTGCTCCATCCTCCTGCTCTCCTGCAACTGCAGGCGGGGGTGAAACCGGCCGGCACGACGTGGCACCAGGTGTCTCCTTCCTGGTATTGCCAGGGCTAATGGATGCTGCGAGATGGAGAGAAGGAAGAGCTTTTTTCCAGGTTGAAAAGCTGAAATGTGCAGAAGTGAAGTGACCTTACAGAGGCCTTTGGGAACAAAAGCACAGTCCGTGTCTTTCAAATCGCAATCCCATGAATTCATACAAACCCGCGGCCTCACATCGAGTGCTGGGTGCAGGTTTCGGTGTCACAGGATAAAAAGGACATAAAACTATGGAGGAATGTCCAGAGGAGGGCAGCAAAGGTGGGGAAGGGTCTGGAGGGGGAGGCATGTGAGGAGAGGCTGAAGGCCCTGGGCTGGTTCAGCCTGGAGAAGAGGAGGCTGAGGGCAGAGCTCATGGGGCCTACAGCTTCCTCCCGAGGGGGAGCCAAGGGGCAGGCGCTGATCTCCTCCCTCTGGGGCCCAGCGACAGAACCCCAGGGAACGGCCTGGAGCTGCCCCAGGGGAGGGTTAGGGTGGGGATCAGGAGAAGGTTCTTCCCCCAGAGGGTGGTGGGGCCCTGGCACAGGCTCCCCAGGGCAGTGGTCACCGCCCCGAGCTGGGCTGAGTTCAAGCAGCGTCTGGCCAACGCTCTCAGCCATCTGCTGTGATGGGGCTGGGTCTGTGTGGGGCCAGGGGTTGGGCTGATGGTCCTTAGGGGGCCCTTCCAACTCAGGATATTCTGTGAAATCCATCCTTTCTCCTCCCCTCTGGCTGGTCATTGGCACACCTCAGTCGCTCCTGGAGGAGCAGTGGCATGGGAACAGCCAGCAGCAGAAGGCAGCCCTGGGGTGTCACACCTGGAGGGGCCCCCAGCTCCTGTCCCCCGGCACTGGCTGCTCTCCCAGTTGGGTATTTCAAAAGCACGTGGAGAATCAAGCACACTGTGGTGGAGGCTTTCCACATGAAGTCTGCTTGCCAGAGCTGACGGGGCTGCACTGGGTCTTCCTTTCCTTCGGTGTCTGGAAGTCACATTAGGAGCACCTGCTTCTCTTCACGGGCAATAACTAACACACAGTCCTATATTTCCTCTGCATTTAATGAAGGAACTAATCCCCAACGGCCTCAGTACAAAATTCCTGTGTTGTTAAAGATGTGCCAACGTTTTCTTCACAAATCTTTGGTTCCCACCAAAGTTAACGGAAAGATTTCTTTTAACCTGCTGTGGCTGGGCTGGGCCCTACACTGAGTTCACTTCAGGATAACCCCAAGGAAACCTGTTGTTTTCTAAATGTGGAAGAAATCACATATTCCACTTGCTGTGATTGCCAGGGAAAAAATGTAAGGATTTTTTTTTATTTTGCTTTAGGCTTTTTGCTATTATGCTCTAGGACCAGGTGGTCACGAGTGCACGTATGCTGATCTACACCGCTGGTGCAATGCTAGTATTAACAGCAATGTGAAGAGAAAAATAATTTGGTCCTGTTAAGAAAATATGTTCCCACAACTCTTAGTGTATCTTGTGTATCTTGAGTTGAACTTGATTAATCTGACTATTGAATATACTGTTGTAATTGAATTGTAATGCTCTACAGAATCTGGGTTTCTAATTAATTCAAATAAATGTTCCATTAAGGTGAATGGATCTTCTGCTTGGATGTGTCAGCCTGTCCTTATCACAGTGCGTAGTGCAGGAGAGTATACAGCTGCTGAAATCCAACGTACAATACGCAATTGCAAAACTAATTTGCAATTAGTGATTCAGATAATCTCTTATGAATGTGAGATTTTTAAGTGTACTCTTAATGCAACCAGTTTATAAACCAGCTAATTTATAGATCAGCTTATTAGTAATCAGAGGTCAAATCTTTGGATGAGGGTCACCTAATGATCATCAGCATCCCTGCGCTGAGCATCAGCCAATTCCACGTATAAAGACACCCAGCCTCCCAACAACAGTAATCCATGCTCCCTGAATTATTAAGGTGACAGCGGGGGGACAGCCCTGAGCTGAGCATTGAGCATCTGTGTGGCCTGGGTGATAACCAGAGCAGTCCCGGGTATCACGGGCTGGGACTCGAGAACGTCTCCGGCTTCCACTGAAAAACACCTGGAGATCCACAGGGAGGGAGCAGCATCTCAGACTGCTGCTATCATGATAGTTCCTATTGCTCTGGGTATAAAAACCCTTTGAAACAGCCTCTTCGTTCTGGAGTCTTCCCCCCCCCCAAATAAACCACGGTATTCTGGATTATTAGCTCATTTAGAGACTCCACAAAGACCCTGTGTTTAAGAGAAGTTTTAAAATTAATTGTATTGTATTTTATTTTTAAAATAGCCTCTGACGTTCGTAAGAACTTGCTTTTTATTTATTCCTTGAGCGCAACCTACACTTTTTTGCCCTTTTTCTGTGTGACGGTAGCCAAAAGAGCCATCACACATCTCGGGCTGCAGCACACCGTGAGCCAGTGTCAGCTTTCACAGCAGAAGGCAAGGGGGGGTTTCCACTGGGGTTGTTTATGCGGAATCACGTTAATTAATTGCTGAAGATATGCCTTGGGTTTACATCACTTCATTGTTATTGGGCTGTGCTCATCCTGGCTAAACACAGTTTATTTTCAGCTGCTGCCCTCTCCTTCCCTTCCAGCTGTTCGCATCGCCGTGCCCCGGCGTGAAACACAGGGAGGTGTTTCAGCCAGAAACCCCAAATTCCCGTCACCACCTTCACGGTGGTTGCAGCTGTGAGTCCTGGCTTGGGACAACAGCTCCAAGAGGCCGGAGCAGCAGTGCCCGAACCCCGGGGAGCAGCGCAGGGAGCAGCTCCGCTGCCCTTCCCCACGGCTGGAAAGTGCCGTTCGCATTAGTCACCCGTGCAACCACGGTGAGCACCTCGCTCAGCCCCTCTGTTTGCTTTAAAGTCTGGAGAGCGCCTCTGCACACGAAGCTCAGTCAATTTGTCTCAGCTAAGCTTCCGGCCCCACGCGTTGATTGACTCATTGCTAATTGTTTATTTGGGGAAATCAGCGGTAGTTCTTAAATGTGGGTTTTTCCTGGCAAAGACAGCACGGGAGTCTGGCTTCTCCAGCGTATCCGTTTTAGACAGAAACTTGGATGTGGCAGAGAGGTCAGGCCTGGCCAAGCACCGCGATCGGCGAGCGTGTCCGTTCGTGTGGGAAACAAGCAGGTTCCTAAAAGGAGCCCGCTGGGTGCAGCAATGGAGACGGGACGGGCTGGGCAAGGCAGAGACGCCGCCGGCCCCAGCCGCTCGCCTTGGGCAGGGAACGTGCCCTGCCTCGTCGCCGCTCCCCTCCCGCTTCGCGCCCCTCGTCCGAACGGCGTTTGGTTCCCGGCTCCGCTGCGAACATCCCCTTCCACAAACAGCTCCGCATAGCCGGGCAGCTCTGCGCTGTGCCGAGTGCGGGGCAGGGGGGCAGGAGCTGGGGCAGATCTCAGCCCTTTGCCCTGCCTCCTCCTCCTCCCTGTGGGACACAGGGCTTCTTCATCCTCCTCATCCTCTACAGGAGCAGAGGCTCCCCTGCCTCAGCTCTGTGCTCTGGGAATTCCCAGCAGCTCTCCTTGGGGCTGCTCCCTTCCTCATCTTCAAAGTTTCTCTTTAATGAAGTCAGGAGGATTTACAGGGGCAGAAGCGCACTCGACTCTCCCTCCAGACTCAGTGCCGCACAAAATCAGGAGCACGGGGGCTGCACCTCTGGTCTCCGAGGCAGACAGCAGATGTGAGCAGGGACTGCAAGCTCCCCTGATAATTTAGTGTGATAATGATGTCAGCAAGTGCCAAACGGCCAACTTGATTGCGAATGAGACTAATTACCCTGCCAGAGCATTGCCACGAATGCTTTGAGACCAGTGAAAACAGACTGGCCTAGAATGAAATCCACTCATGGGATCAAAATGACCGTAACATCTTGTGCATATTTATTGCCAAGTCTGTTGGCTTTTGGGTGATTTGACAAAATCTGGCCTCAGCTGCTCTCTGCTGTTTGGCACCATGTCAGGAGGCCGTGGAAAACCGGGAATCCTATTCCACAGGCTTTTAGAAAGGAGGTGGGGAAAAAAGGAAAAGAAAGTCAACATAAAGTATTTTTTTACAATAATGTCTTAATTACGCAAGCAAGCAATTTGATGGATTTTGTGTGATTTTTATTTCCTGGCTACAAAGAGGGGATTGTTTTTGTGGGGGAGGGTATTCATAAAGCCTCTCCGCTATTTATCCCTTTGACCTCTGTGTTACCCCAGCTGTGGCCGGGATGACAGATGTACATCCATCCATGGAGCAGTGAGGTTAAAGGGAAAAATGACTCATCCAGTATGAAACCCCCAGGAGAATAAAAATAAAATATCCCCTTGGATGGAGAGAGGTGTCAGACCAGCAGCTTAATTTTGGCAGCTTGCTGCCTTCTCACTGGACTCACGGCTTGGTACTGTGCAACCACAGATACTCTGGGGTAGACGAACTCCTCAGAAGCACAGGCACTGCCGACGGGGTTCGACGGGCCGTAGGCTGATGACACCCACGTGTAGGTCACCCAGGGAGCAGCCTGTCTCTAGTGGAAGAAAAATCCTCCAGCCTTGAGTGCCCTTGTCCAAAGGCAATGCAATAGGCGCTGCCTTGGCCTCTGCCACAGGCAGGCAGGCTGTTTGTCAGAGCTGGAGAAGACACAAAGTGAAAAGAGGCTGCAAACTCATTGGAGTGAAGCATCTGAACTAAGCAAGATGCAGCTCAGTGGGGACACGTACCAAGCACAGCGAGCACAGCGGCAAAGTGAGGAACAACCGGTCACTTCTGTTGAGAATAGATGGGGGAAATCAACCCCGAGCTCCGGGTGAGCCCCGCCGGAGGCACAGCACCGTGCTGGAGCACGAGCAGGAGGGCTTTATAGGAGCAGAGCGGAGGAGCCAGCCCGTGCGGCTGTGCATCGTGCACACCGGCCCTTTCCCAGGGCAGAGCCATGAAGTACATGACCTTTCTTTGACAATTCCACGTTTTGGCATGCTCAGTGTGTTCTCGCAGAGTTGGTGGGTTGTAACTGAGCTCTGAAATTGGAGTTTTCATAGAATCATAGAAACATAGAATGGTTTGGGTTGGAAGGGACCTCACAGCCCATCTAGTTCCACTCCCTGCCATGGGCAGGGACACCCCCCACCAGCCCAGGGTGCCCAAAGCCCCATCCAGCCTGGCCTTGGGCACTGCCAGGGAGCCAGGGGCAGCCACAGCTTCTCGGGGCACCCTGTGCCAGGGCCTCAGCACCCTCCCAGGGAAGGATTGCTGCCTAATGTCTCATCTATATCTCCCTTCCTTCAGTTTAAACCCATTCCCCCTTGTCCTATCACTACAGGCCCTTGTAACCAGCCTCTCTCCAGCTTTCCTGGAGCTCTTTTAGGTACTGGAAAAGGTTTCCCTCTTGTGCTTTAGATTTTTTAAAAAATCTGCCTTTATTTAAGCAGGAAAAGTGGCATCTACAGATCCCTGTGTGTGAATCAGAGTTTGACTATAACCATTCTGAGGACAGCTTCACCCTGTGTGTCACAGTCCTGTGCTGGGGATGCATCATGTAGTGACCCATCCTCAAAGATTCCCACGGTGGAGGGAGCAGCTTGGACCACACAGCCACCCCAAGGCGGGTGTTTGGGGAGCACCTGGAGAGCCTGGTGCTGTTACAGGACTGAGTGGAAACGGAGCTGTAACAGCAGAGCTGACCACCATCACGCCTATCTGGTGCGCAGCCTCTCACTCCATTGACTTCAGCGCTCTTCCCCTCGGAGCTGAAGGCAGAGGGGAAATTGCATGATCGTATGGAAAATACCAGTGATGTTGTTGAGTTTTGTTGCCGTGGGAACGGGAGCTCAAACCAGAAATACGGCCCATCGGATGGCGGAAGGCTGCCTGTTCTGGAGGATGCCCAGAGTTCTGTCTTTAAACAATGACATAGCAAAAGAATGAGACATGAAAGGCCAAGAGCTGCTCTGCGGGGTAGTCTTTAATTTCTTTTGACCTTTAACTATAAATTGTCCCTCTTATGACTGTCTCATAATATAGTCTTATATTGTACATAATTTTTCATGCACTTGCATCAATAAATGGGACTATGTATTCCCCTCTTTCTCTCTTTGTGCGACTTTCTGAAAGTAAAATACTTCATCAAGAAATGAAAGACTCTATTCACCTTCAGCCCACATAAACATCTTACGCACAGATGCACGAGACCTTCTGCAGTCTGTACCCAGATGTTGCATGTAATGGCTTTTCATCTTGCAGTCTTATCACTAGGTTGCTTTTATTTAGGAATGAGCGGGGTTCAGAGAGGAGCTGAACACGGCCGTGGTTAGTGAGCAGGCAGGTCAAACTGCCCCACACGTGTCCTGCAGACAGCAGGACTCTGCCGAGCTCCCTGTGCCGACAGAGGTACTTTAAAAATCCAGGGCTGGTTCCCACCAACGCTGGAAGAACAGAGCTCAGCATCACACCCAGCTCCAGCCCCAAGTCCTTTCCCACCAGCCTCCACCAGGATGCACTCTGTGCTAATGTATAGCTGGTCTGATGTGATCAGAACCAGACGATGGACTTGTGCATCTTTGCAGTGAGGCCGTGACGAGGAGCCAGTTCCCATCGTTTCTTCGTTGGGGCATTTCCACCTGCACAAACACAAGGCAGGCGAGTGCAAGGCAGCGATGCCCCAGTTCGGCTGCCGCCCCAGCTGCACCAAGGCACAGAAAACACCCAGGGAGAAAGGGGTTGCCCACAGGCCCCCCATGATGGACACCCAGAAATTACTGTCTCTTCAAAGCTGGTGGGAATTCTGTCCTCTGCTGGCTTACACATCTGTGATGCATCACCGAAACACGCAGCCAAACATCGTATCAATACAGGAGGAGGAATAAAGAGCTTGAGCTAGCACGGAGAAGCGATTTTCCCAAGGCAGGGTGGGGCCATCACGCCACGGCTCCCTCGGCTTTGAGCCGGAGGCCCATGTCGCGGCGCTGAGCAAGACCTCGGCCGGCTGAGTCAGCCTTATCGGCCGGGGCCGTGCAGGAGGGAGCGGGGTTATGGATGGGCTGTCAGGCCCTCCCGGCGGGGCCTGCCTTTATTAGGTAGCGTCACAGCTGCTGGCCACTTTCCACAGGAGTTTTAAAAATGCTTTTAAGAAATATTGTAGGGAGGGTGTATTAAACACACTGTACTGCACCGAGAAACAGACCCAGCTGACAGGAGTGTCTGCACAGGACTGGTGAAATCCCTGCTGTATTTTTAACATATTCATTGCTCTTTGCTTGACGTGCCTGTGTTAACTTTCAGGACTTGTGTTAAGTTTCTTTTTTACTTTCTCTCGCAGGAAGGATTTCAGCCCTGGCTCCTCTGCTCTCTCCCAAGGGGTGGAGGTGACACGTGGACTGTGCGTGTGTCAGGCTCTGCAAGCAGCCAAGGGCGGGCACGGGGAGGGAAGGTAAGGTCTGACCCAGGGCGGTGGGTCCCCCCTGTCTTGCCCGTGCTCCAGGGTGCACTTATAGGGTCTGCAGATGACACCAACCCTTCTCCCTCTGCAAGATTCCTTTCTGCTTCCCTCATGCCCTCCTGCTGCAGACACCCCAAAACCAAGGCCAGGAGGGCACAGGGCACCCACGCTGCGCAGCGGTACAGAGCTGGGACCCGCAGGGCCTGGCCACAGGGAGGGGAGCTGATGCTCTCAGCTCTCAGGGACAGGGGCAGGCACGCAGGGTAAAGTCCAGGCTGTAGTATGGTGAACTTTGGTGTCAATTCACTTCGTCTTCCTTCAGAAAGTGTTTCTAAGACCATGCAAAGCAATAGTCCTGCTGTGTCTCAATTGCTATTTCAGCCAGCAGCCTGTGATGCAATTCCTGGCTGGCGGGGTGAGGTCAGATGCAGAGCAGCTAACACTGGCTTCCCGCTCACCTGAATTCCCACCCAGAACCCGACTGCGCCAGTTTAAATAAATTGATTCAGAAACAGACCCTTTCAGGCCACACAGTTTCTGCAGGTCCCTGGGGGGGACAGCCGAAGCGGAGCTCATTCCTTCCCGCTGGCTTGTCTCCTGGCCGCCCTGGCACAGTGGGGACAAAGGCTGCATTTAGCAGGAGCCGTGATGCCACCCGGGCATTGCTCTGCCTGTGCCAGTGATGCGCAGGGGTCATCACAAAGCATCCTCCCTTCATAGCCAGCGTGGGGCCTGGCACCGACAGCCTGGTGGGAGCAATTTCCCTTTCAGCTGAATCAGATTAATCCAAAATAATTCTGTCAAGACCAGGATAGTAACCATGGCATTACCATCCCAGGGCCACTAATTCTGTGCTCACTGTCAGGCTGCTGAGTCAATTGCTAGTCTGTGTTTGCATATGTTTAATGTTTTTAAGGACAAGGTTAGGATCCTTGGATTTTGCAGAACATACTTCCATCCTTTTACTTTAAAAGATGCAGGGCACACATCTTAAATACAGAAACACCCATCTTTTTCCAGTTGGGTTCTAACAGAGCCGTTAGAGGCATTAAATTCACTTTTCTGAAGTTTGTGCCCGAGTTACTTTGTTAGTTCCCAAACTATTGCCATATATTGCTCACACATGTAGGCACAACATGTTGGCAAAATGCGAGTTTATATTTAAGTGTTGTGAGGTTCTGCTTCCTTGGCTAGCGAGACTCTTCCCTTCGGGGATAATAACCACCTTACCATGGCCATGCTGAGCCAGCACGACTCCGAGGGGGGGAAATGGATTTGTTCTGAGCACCTACAGCAAGGAAAATGTTCGTTATTTCAATGTGCAGTTTCAGCTGTGGGAGCGTTCGGGCTGGAAACGGATGCATGGGAACGCAGGGCCAGGCAAGGCACCCAGTCCCTCAGCCCGCTCCAGAGGGGGAGGGTTGCTCAGGGTCCTGGGTGACCCCGCTCTCAGCTGGAGACGCCAGCCCAAGCTCCTCCAAAAGCCGGCTGGCGGGTCACTCGTGCGGCTTGCAGGAGCTGGTATTAAAACAATAACAGCAGCAGCTTGCTATTACACTAAGAATTTCAAGCTTCATCGCTGCTGCTGCAAGCGAAGCCTGCTGTGTTTATCCCCCCCAGCCCAAGCCTTTGCTCTCCCCCCACGTCCGCTGCAGCCCACCGAGGGCAGCCGAGCCCCCCCTCGCCGTGCCCGTGCCCGGCCATGGGCCCCCGCCGGCCGCCGGCTGCGGTGAGGGAAGGGCCCGGAGCCGCCG
>VWZZ01005666.1:154561-242695 GCA_013399095.1 Psophia crepitans
TAGCGGCGGGGTCCTCCCCCGGCTGCCGGGGGTGGGGGGGTGCAGCTCGGGGGGGCTCCCAGAAAGTCACCGGCTGAGAGGTCTTTTCACGAAAAAGCGGAAGGGCTGATTCCCCTTTTCCTTGCCCCTTGGATTTAGATGTGACCGATATTACCGCAGGACTTACGAAGATTACAGCGTGTCAGCTGCATTAACTCCTGTGTGTGCTTCCAGCCTCTGCAGCTTCCCGGCAGAGCAGCTGCTGCCTTAGGCTTCATGGAGGTCTTCGACCCTGCTCGTTCTGCTCCTGTCTCACTTTGGTTTAACCTGAGATTTGTTTTCCGAAAACTGCTCGTCCTTATTTTTGCGAGGGCACGCAGGCGTGCGGGCCAGCAGAGCGCGGAGGCGGGTGGCCGGTGCGGCGCAGTGATCGAGGCCTTGGTGGAGAGGGGCTGCGGGAGCGCGGTGCGGGGCAGGCTGGGGTGAAGGCTGAAGGCGCTGCCCAGGGTGTTACCGCAGCTCGGCTGGGCGATGATAGCTCACTGTGTCAGAGTAATGCAAAACGTGCTTTTGCCCAGACAGGAATAACTTTATTCCAAGCAGTTAAGCATGTCCTTAGACCCTAGGAGAAAGAGGATGTGTAAGTAAAGACTCTGAAGCTGTCTGGCTCCCTTGCGTTGGTACTCCTAGCAGTAACCACCCCTGTTCCTCAGGAGTAACTGCTGAAGTTAGGCTTTCCCAGAACACATTTTTGTAAGAAAACCCTTTGCCCCTTAATTTTATAGGTGCTCTGTGAGGGCGAAGCTGAGCTGAAAGGCCACCACAGCCGTCTCTTCCAGGGCAATACTTCAGCTTTCCAGTATTAAGGACCTAGGAAACCACCCTGCAGGTATGCTGTAAATATATATGGCAACCAGTAACTACCACTCACGTTTTGCAGGCAGGACATCATTCTACCATTGTACATGGCATTGCTATAACACTGACAGACATAGAAATTTGCTTCTTGCTTATGCCATAATCTTTCAAGATTCTTTTTTTTTTTTTATGTAGCATTTCCCGGTGTAGAAAGTATGATCCCAGAACATTATGATGTATTTCAAAGACAGTAACAGCAGAGGGAGCATGATTTACCATTTAGTATAAGAAGTTTTTCATCCTAGGTTTAAGTCAGGAATCCAGTCTGTTTATGATTTCCATGCCGTGCATATTGGCAAACTTCCAAAGAAGCAAGCTGTAAACACAGATATTTTTCCTATGACTAGTTCTGATTTATGTGTATGAGTCTCTATATGTCTGAGAAATGAGAATGCGGAGTATGGTAGGGGCCATGTTCTAGGGTGATCTTAGAATAGATTCAACCCCCATACCTCTGAGTTAATGTCTGATTTTAATTAAATTGCTGATATTAATTGAAAGAAACAGTTCACTGATGGTAGACCATTTTTATATAAAAAAACCCCATCTTTCTGAAGAGGAAGAGGTTTTTTAATGCTGTACGAGCATATGGAAGGTTATGTTAAGTATCATGTACTAAAATTATGGACTTTGCACAGTAAAATGCAGTCTAAATTCTAATGCTGAAAAATAAGCTCTTGTGGAAAAAGCATGCAGTCTTGCTGTCTTCACTGACTGTGTGGGATTTGACTCCAGTCCACTTCATACAGGATGAGCTTGCAGATGCTGCAGACTAAGATGTGGGTAGATTTGCTGTGCCTTAGTCTAGCACCAATTTTTCTTGCCTGCTGGAGTGCGGAAGAAATACTCTTTGCTATGGTATAAAGACTTGGGAGCTACTCAAAATGCTTACAGTTTCTAAGGTGGTTATAACGAAGGACAACACAAGCCAGTCTGTATTAGAGGAAATGCACGCAGCTTTGCGTGGATGTGCTGTATCCTTGATGCGTGCAAGTGAACAGCTTTTCTTCCTTTTCTTTTGGCTTGCCTTGAAAAATACAAAGCAATCATGTTGTATTATTTGCTAGGCAGTTATAATTGTTTTCAGATGCACATTAAACCCTTTGGCAAGAAAGGTAGCGATGTTGGTATAAGCTGCTTTGAGCAGTAAATCCAACGTATGCTGGAGGAAGGAGCTGGGAAGCAGTGATTTGATGGTGAAAAGAAGTTACCTGCAAGGCGGCACCTAACGCTGAAGGGGAGCAATGCTTTTTCTACCTCCCTGGGTACGACTGGGAGCTAACTCTTTGTAGCAAGGTAATTAAAGGCTGGCAGCATCGTGAATCCTGATGTGAGGCTCAAGATGTGACAGAGCGGTCTGGGTGGGGCGCTGGCAGGCTGTTATATCCATAGCTCTCTGGGTCAGCGGAGTGGCTGAACGCTGGAGCATCTCAGTTCATGTGGATAATGAATTTTTGCCCTGAATTACTTGTTTCAAAGTCTTCAGTCAGTGATGAAGGTTTGCTTTCTTAGGATAAAATTAATGTTTCCTTACTACTTAATAATTTTTGAATGGTTTTGTAGCTGCTGGGGTGTGCCAGGCATCTCCTGGGTCTCATGTCAGGCTAATCCGTAAAACTTGAAGTGCGGCTACAGGCTGGATGTTTTTTATGGCTGCTTCTCTTACAGAGGTGTTGAGAGAGGCTCTTCCTTGGCAACATCCTGAAGATCTGTTTACAATTCAGCCCTTTCTTTTTTTGGCTCTAAGTAAGTGTGTAAGCAATCTTGCAGGTTTTGGTTGTCCTATTTTCCACTGAAATATAACTGGCCTTATCTACAGCCATCAATACTGATAGCAGGTCGTTTCCTACTTCTGAAGCCCTGTTGTTTGCAGAGGGGAAAAGGGACGAAGCCAGCTGCCCAGTCAGTGCAGTACTTCTTGCTGTGTCTGCAAGCAATAAGACAGTGGGTGGAAGGCACTGGCTTTTGGACAAGCCCCAGACAAACCTGTCTCATCCAAGAGTCCAACCTCAAATTGCTGTTGGAGGATGGACCATTCTTCAGAGCCTGGCATGTGGGCCTCAACCGTAGATGTGCCAAGAACCTATCTGTGGCCTGAGGTGGCTTTGAAGTAGTGATTTGCTTGTTAGATTTCACCATGATACTTTAAATATAGATACAGTGTGGAAGCAGCTGTTTTAGCAGTGGTTTTCCAGGTGCCTTTAATAGCACGGGCAAGCATGGAAGAGGAGACACGCTGTAACCCTTATTTGTGTCATCAGCTTGTAAGTTGTTGCATTGTAATGGTTCTGAAAAAATGGTATTTTCATCAGATTTTGGCAACATCTAGTTATAATACTTTGTCTCACAAGCTTCGTTCCCCTGTGGCACAGTGTGACTGTAGGTATGTAAGAAGGGGACAGAAATCTATCACAGCTGCTTGTAAGAAACCATTGCTCTATGTTCTGGGGGGTGGAAAAAGCCAACCAAAAACCTGGAAGAAATAGAAAACTAGATTTGTTAGGAGTAATTAAAATTTGTCATGAAGGAAATGTTGTAGAGAATGTCTGATGACCAAAGATACTGACAGAGCAGTGGCTGCTGCTGCCATCTGTGCTCAGTACTGATAACATTCTGAAGCAGTGAGCTGACAGTCTGCTGACCGGTGATGGGATGCAGGTTTTTGGCTGCAATTTTGTATAGATCCATGAAGTATCACACACTTGGTGCTCTCTGTTTGCTTTTGAGCTATTGGTTATACCTGTTTCAGCTGTTACCCAATTGCCTCGCTATCTTGGAGTGGCTGTGAGGTAAAGTCATCTGAATTTTCTGGATTGGAGTCTGAAATATAGACTTTCCTAGGGCTGAAAATAGCCCTGGGGAACTTTTTTCCCCCACTTCTTTGGAAAGAGAGGTGACCTTGCCAGCAGTAGTTTGGAGCAGCCAAATCACACCCCACTTCCAAACCTTCCCTGGAGAGGCCTGATAGCAAAGGGAGTGTCATCGTGTCTACGTGATGGGATGGAATAATACTGTGGGTGTTTTCTGGAGTTTGTGGTCCAAATGAGAGTCAACAGTACAGCAGGAGTCACATTCTGGCCTGGTTTGCCATAATAAGCGATGATAAGGGGTGTGACTTGTATTCCTTAAATTACGTGGACTGGTCTTATGTTGGTTCTGCTTAGTTTAATTGTTCCGTGTAAAGAGTCTGTACAAATTTAGAGCCTGGATGAAGGACTTTTCTTAGTCCCTGGTTTTAGTTAAGGCTGTCAGGCAGTTGAAGGGTTGCATCTGACTTGTTTTTTTTCTGAGCACACCCTTATCTGGGAATGGAGACTGACAGCAGGAGCGAATGGTCAGCCATGAGATAGCAGCAGCACATGCAGCCAGTAACTGGAGATGTGAGTTGCACTATTTAATTTAGAACAAAAAGCCACAGAACACAAATCAAGCCCCCTTGTACACCGTTGTGCCAACCAAAGGGTGCTTGCTGAGGCTCTTCTGTGGGATCAAGAGGGGGGAAGGGGTTCATGGTTTTTTAGTCCTCCTGGCTCCAGCATGCGGGGGTGGATGTGCTGCCTCCTGCCTGAAGGAAGGCTCTGAGGGTCATGCTCTTGTTCTGTGGTGTACAAAGGGGACTGCAGCCTATCCGTTTGATCAGAAGTGGGAGCCCTAAAGGGACTGAATGAGTAATATGTATCTGTTTCCTCTTCTGACCTGAAAAAAGTTCTCCCTTTGGTTTGTGTGGGAGCTGGCTTGAATCCCCCATGACTGGATATGAAAATCGGAGTGGGTGAGAAACTGATAACCCTGGTAGAAGTGCAGGTAACTTTTCTTTTATAGGTCAGATCCGTGTTTCTGTATCTTCTTGATTAAGAATTTTTAGAAAGCTTATTTAATAAAGAATTCGGTCTAACTTGTGGAGAAAAATTCCATCCTGGTCTATTTTGTGTAGAAGAACCTCTCCTTCCTTCTGCCAATGCTCTCTGACAGTGCTCTTTCCAGTGGGAGCAATGATTCATTGAGGTCTTACGCTCCTAGAGAAGTGTTTGTACAATAGCCATTTGGGTGGCGTTTCAGCTCTGCTGGCTGGGCACGTTTAAGGGAAGGGAAGGAGCAAAGCACTAAGTAAAAAGCAGATCCTAAACTCACCTGTCCAGCGTAATGGCTTGGTCAGTAGAAGATGCTGTTGCAAAAAGCCAGGAAGGCAGGCAGCGTTTGTCCTACACAGTCGTCTTATCTGGCATTTCTACACAACTAAGTTCTTCCATTCTCTGTTTGAATAAAACTCATTCTAAACATTTGTCTCAATAATTGAGGTAGGAGATGCTAATGTCTCTTCTGCCTCTCTTACCCTCTCTGTTAGCAGATGGTTGAGCTGTGGTGGGGTGGGCAGTCATACATGAGTGTGTGCACACACGCTGGTGCTGTCCAGGAATGTGGTTATAACATTATGTTCAGCCTCCTGTAATTGGTTATTTGTGCTGGTTTTCTGAGTAACAGCTGTGAAAAGAATGTGTACAAACAATTTGAAAACCCTGCAGCCAGGTGTCCTGCTTGTTCAAGCAAGAGCTGATTTCTCTATTTACTGAGATTTCTGTTTATTGACTCAAGTAAATCTGAGTAGGATGGCAAAGCTGTTAAAGATCTGCTGTAAGGACAAGCTGCTAGCTGTAGTGAGTGTTCTTCTTGGCAGATATCCTCAGCCATGAGAGAACATGGTGGGGAGGTGCAGGGCGAGAATGTAGAGTTGTGTTGTTTTAACTGGAAAATTCACTTGTAATGGCTTTGCCAGGCTTTGTGTAGTGCATCCAAAAAACCACGTGGTTAAACAACAGACTATACAGATGGGCAGCTGTGGCTTAATATATCCAAATTAATGTACTTCCCAAGTGCTCTTGACTCGCCGTGCTTTCTGCTACATCACTTACTGTGGCTTTTAGTGTTGGCAGACCTCTGCATGGTACCGTTCATTCAGCTTTACTCGATTCTCAGATTACCCATGTACGAGTTCTGAGCTGACTTCAACAAGCAGTTTGGGAATATGCGGTTTGCAGGGGGGTGAGAAACAGAAGAGAGTAAGGAGAAGACTTATTATGATGCTGTGAGACATTTTCCTGCTTACTCACGCTTGCGAACTGTTGTGGTAAATGTTTTTGATACTTATGTAGTCTTTTAAAGCAATCCAAAGAATAATGTAAAAACAATCATCTTGCCATGGGATAATACATAGTAGAAGTGGCTCTGCTCTCCAATGTTCTCAGTGATGGTGGCACCAGACAGTGTTTGGTGTTATGTCCATGGCGCCGGTGAGCTCAGCTGAGGGTGAGGGCTTCTGCCATGCTGTGGGCTTCAAAACCAGGGAGGAAAGGGTGATGTCCACCTTTCACCGTCTGTCTCGTGCAGGCAGATGTGTGGAGCCCAAGGGAATAACACGCTAGAGTTGTTCCAGAATTATCTTATTTTAATACCTGCCCACCTGCTGCATTGCTTGAAGTTTGTAGGATATTCCATCTGCTTTCCCTTCTCCCTTCCCTCCCCCTTTCTCATCAGACTTAAGTGATTCTGTTTTTCCCCAAATAGCTGCATGCTTACTGCATTTGGAGTAAGAGCAGGCTGCAGGTGGCCGTTTCCAGCCACCAGCTTACCCAGTTACAATGGGTAAGAAGGTATCAAGGGTCCTTGGATGCAGGAGAACAGCTGCCCTCTTCCTTCTGACACTGCGTGCGTGGGTGTTTGCTGAGCGGCAGCACTCGTACGCGAGGGCTGTGTGGCTGCTCCTCAGTGAATGGGCAGCTCTGGAGCGAGCTGTGTGCTGATCCAAGTGCATGAAGGCTCCTCATAAATTCCCTGGAAGAGGCAGTCATGGCCATCAGATCTACCAGGAGAGTTACAGCTCCCAGGAGGCTCTCCTGTGCTGACCTTGCATCCCTTACTTCGCTTGTCTGCATGTCTGCTCAGGCTGCCTTTCCCTTCCGTGCCCTCGGTGGGCTGCACTCTTGGAAGTGTAACCGTCTGCTCTCAGGCCCCATCTTGAGGGTTTCTAAGCTGTCGCAGCCTTTGAAATACCAAAGTCATAAGGGCTGTGCCCAGAGGCCAATATGTTGGGATGATGCATCTTGAATAAGCAAGAGTTGGAAATTCCACTTTCAACTTTTCCAGCCATCACTGCCACTTCCATACTACAAAAAGCTGTATTTCTCTATTTGGCTTTCTCACTGTTTGTATTTCTAGACAGTTTTTATATAACTGAGTTTTACAGCATGCTACAAGTCTGACCATTTAATTTAGACTTTTATTATTATTGGACGGTGGTGCAACTTCGTATACTCTCCTATTTTCCAGCTGTAATTGTGCGTGAAGTGGAAGGCATTGAGCTGCCCTTGCAGAAGATCTTGTTCTCACTCTCTAGACAAATGTATGGCTTCCATTACCTCTGTTCTGTGGGCCTCCCGTGGGGTGCAGTGTCTCCCATGTAAATCCCAGTGTATACCGGATAGCATCTGAGAAGGTTAAATAACAGCCTCTGTGGCTGAAGACTATTTTTTTTAAGCTTTACTGATTAGAATTCAGTCTTTCAAGGATGTAAATTATTTTCATGAGGGTGAAATGACTGAAGATGAAGACTTGGGTTTTTCTCACAAAGGTATTTTTTGCTCCTTGTTTTCCTTTTAATTTATTATAGGTTTGAGCTATCGGAAGGATGAAGCCCTGGCTGCAGTTGATTGTCTTTACCTGTATTTTCCTGATCCGGCACGCAAAAGCAGAGTTCTTCACCTCCATAGGTATGGAAAGAACCAGTGCGCGATGCGGCGGTGGAGCCAGCGTGGTTGCCAAAACTGTTAAAGTTTATGGTTTGAAGTATATGGCTTTTGTCATATGGCCCTATCAAACACCATCTGCATTAGGAAAAACTACTCTCCTGCATCCCTGATGCTATTCTGCATTGCCAGTCTTGCATCAGTACAATTTGTCTGCAGTCAGGGAAATTAGTGCTTTGTGATCACTATGGCACAAGTTTCTCTGGGGACTGTCAGTAGAATAAGACAGTGCCCCTGCTTTATTAGGAATTGTGCACCTGTTGTCTTGAACAGAGCACAAACCTTGTGCTGAAAAGCTTAGTCCTGGGCTTGAGAAGAATTTAAGTGATGAATATGTGAAATATTTTCTTGCACAGAATCTGAAATCTTCTGTCTTCTCAAAGCTGGAGTTAGGTGTTGGCAGGAAAAATTAATATCCCCCTTACCTTATGTGGGCTTTGTAAGACCTGAGTAAATCCTGAAAATAGATTGATTCTTTTTTATGACAATTTAATTCTTGTGTTCTGATAGCTGTGATACCACCATGTACGATTGGGGTGGAGCCTGAAAATAAGGACAAACTGAATTTTCTGCTGTAACTTGGTCTAATGTATCCAGGGGAACAGCGTGGGGAATTTGCCCCTATGAGGATAACAGAGCTTCATTATATCTGACTGTTCTGCAGAATACGCTTTGAGCTCAGCGGAGCTGTGGTTCTGAACGTAAAACTCAAAGCTCCCGGTGGTTTATTTTACACCACTGTGGAACAGCTCAGAGCAAGGCAGAGTGGTGTTTCACCACCAGCCTCCAGCTTGTGCTCCTGTGCTTTGGAGTTGGCTAAACAGTAGTCACCTACATGTGTATCGTGTGGCTGTCTCTTTTTCCTAAGTTAAGTAGCTTTTAGTACAATGTTACTGTAAAAGATCACTCTTTTCTTTGCACTTACCTATTCCTGAACCTTTCCTTAACTCTGACTGAAAGTAGCACAGCCTGCTGACTTCCATCTCCTTAATCATGCCTCATTAATAATTACTTTGGAATGCTGGAACTAAAGCTGTGGGTGCATTTATAAATCTCATCCGGTCTTACAGCGTTTGGTCTTTGAGAAGCCAAGTTTGTCATGGCAATCAGGACTGACAGGCTAGCAATTTCCACTAGTGCTAATCAGGAGAGAGAGTGTGTGTCGGTCTGTAAGCATTAGTCTGAAATTCCTCTGTACGTAATGTTAGGCTGTGTTTCCACAGTTACCCATATTGAAAAGCTGTAATTTTAAGTGATGCCAATAGCTAGACTAATAATTTATTAGTGTGACCTAATCTGTATCCATATGTAGAACAGATGCCTTGGCGATTATTTGGAGCTTTTGCTGCTTTCACTCAATAGCTGTATTAACGTCAAGCCTTTCATTTGATCCTCTGGCATATAATTGTAGCACTGAAAGTCATTCAGAGGCAGTGGAAGGGCCGCAGTAAAGCGACATGAGCCATTGAAATTGGGGTTTCAAAAGCCCCTGGAAGGATTTGAATGCCAGACATGTCGGGATAATAGCTTTTGTGGTTTACAGGCCTTGAAGTGCACGCCCTTAATTTGTCTGTTCTTTGTGGTGGCTTTAATAGCCCTAGAGCATCTAAGATCTGTCTCCTGTGCTGTTGGAAATTGTTATGGCTTTAGGTCTGACTAACATTTGCTCATACTCTGTTTTTAGGTCAAATGACAGACCTGATTTATGCAGAGAAAGACTTGGTGCAGTCTTTAAAGGAATATATCCGAGCAGAAGAGAACAAGCTCTCTCAGATCAAAAGGTAGGGGAGAGGTTTGTCCAGCTAAGCGTGATAAAATGGCTAGTCTGTGTTGAATTGCACCATACCTTTCTGTCACAACTCTTTGCTGTAGATCTTGTTAGTAATTCCTTAGTAGATAATCACAGTGAGTCCGTAGGTACTAACTTAGTTGTAGTTTATTCCCACAACCCTGCAGAGTGGGGGCCCTGCTTTAGGTATGACTTGGACTTTGTCTGCTTGTTTAGCAACTGTTGTCTGCTGGGCTCTCCACTTTCCCTATCCTTATACCATCACAGTCTTCCTGTGGAGAAGACGCTGGGCATGTCAGAGGAGCCTTGTCCATGTGAGTTAAACGCCTCTGAGTGCCAGTGCTCTGTGCTACCTGTTGTAAGCAGTGCTGGTGCTGTGAAGCAACGGCCGAGTGTGCTGGTTGTGTAGGCTGGCACACACCGACTCCCCAGCTCCCTTCCCATGTTGGCTTTGCTCTCGAGGATGGGTCTCCTCTGTCTCCTCTTCAGCCACCGACCTGGGTACAGCACATCTCGGCCATTGTCTGACTGCTTAGCTCGCTTGAAAGGCTCTTGCTGACAACAGGTATTTTCTGTGTCCCTTAGGAAGACTGTTAATACTTACCTATCTGCGAGGAGGATCTAATAGGGCGTGACAGTAGAATAGTCTGAGGCTCAGGAGAGTTGAGTGCCTGTAAGTGGAGCCATCCTTTCCAAAGGGTTTCTAAACTCCAGGCTCATTATTTTTTCAAAAAAAATGTCTTTCATAGACTGACATATGCAAGTACTTCTTTAATATGTTAAATTTTCAGTTGACTCCTATTTTGCTGTATTTATAAGCAAGAGTCTTCTACCAGCGTGGCAATGTGGGAGCCCTCGTGCCCTGCTGGTGTTTGAGGCATGTGCTTTCTAACAGAGATGCTAAACGTTATTGTTTGCCTACGGTAACGCTTTTCAGTGGTTTGTCTATTGATTCTAGAGATGCCTGTACGATTCAAAAGCATGTTGTGATGTACATAAAGAGACTAGGACTTGACAGTATTTACTACTCTGCAAAATAAATACTAGAAGCTTATCTTAGCAGTGTTTTCTTCCTGCTGAGTACTGTACAGAGCAGCACACAGCTTGGCCAGATGTTTGTGTTAAGGGGTAATATAGTGGGGAACAGAAGAAATTCTCACTGTAGCATCAGAGAGTAGTTCAAATGTACTGTAACACAGGGGATAAAGTTTTCCACTACTGCTTTGATACAGACCAGCAGTGCAGTCTGGGTGACTGACAGCACTGCCATCACGCTATCTGAGGGTTTCCAGTCTGAAAATCAAAGGTTTAGTTTCCATAAAGCTAAAAAGCGCTTGGAGTTTTATTTATGCTTCTATTTTTACTAAGACAGATGACACTCATAGTAACTGCATGCTATATATCATTATTTTTGGAGATGCAGTATGCTGAAAATTGATGGCTAAGACTTATTGGAAGTGAGATGCATGCCTGCTGTAGTAAGTTTTAAAACAGTGAGCAGGGAAACAAATTCCTCTTAAAAGAAAAAGACTGTTATAATTTAAAGAAAAATCACTTGTGCTTCACTTTATCCTTGTGAAGCTGAAAGCTTGGAAGCTCGTTATGATGGTGAAAGCAGTTATAAATTGATTCTAGCTGTGTAATTAGGATGACGTGCATTCATAAATTGTTCTCAGACCAAGACATACACTTCTTGTTCCAGCTGGGCTGAAAAAATGGATGTCCTGACTAGCAAATCGGCCTCTGATCCAGAGGGGTATCTGGCACACCCTGTAAACGCATATAAGCTGGTGAAGCGTTTAAATACTGACTGGCTGGAATTGGAAAACCTGGTTCTTCAGGATACGACAAATGGTAAGGCGTTACAGGGGAGAAGGCATCGGTTGGAGGTAGCCTTACAACAACAGTTGCTTCTTGTGTTCTGGAAAGCTGCAAACTCAGCTGTGGCTTAAATATTATTGCCAAGTTTATCTGAACCCAAATTAATGACTGGCCTGTTGTTTACTGGTTACCCAAGGGAGTGAATCTTGCCACTGAAACACATCTGTCCGCTCAGACGGTTACCTGTCCTGGGCTGTTACATGTTGTTTGGCTTGTGCTGTTTGGGGCAGAGGGGAGAATGGGATATCCTAAAGCTGTCTTGGCAACTACTGTTTTACACCTACTCTTGATCTTTACGTTCCTTTTTATATAAACTTACCCGTCTGCTTTCCCAGTCTGCCGCTTCTCTTGGTGATGGATGTTTTTTAGAAGCCTTAGGAATCCAAATGAGACACCCATACTGAGCTAGTGAAGGGATTCGTATCAGCCCCAGCAGTAACAGTTGACAGATGTTGTAGTCCGCCTGATAACAGGGTAACAGACCATTACTGTCTGTACACCTATTCTTCTATATCAAATACTTCTAGTGCCAATCTTTTTGCTTTTGCATCATATTGTCAGCGTGTCTGCCTGGATTTGCTTCCATAGCTTTTTTCAGTGTGGGTTTATTTTTACTGGACTCCTTAAAAGTAAGGGAGAAGAGACTGTTTTTCAGGCAGAACACGGTACGTTTTCCCTTTCTACTCTGCATATGCTAAAGTTTAGGCACTTGGAAGTTTTTTCCAGCCTGGACTTTTATTGCCTTTTGGAATAGTCATCCTAGATGGAAATAAAATTCTCAATTCTATTAAGTACTCCTGTCATTTAATTCTTTTTCTAAAGGCTTCCTTTTCTAGTTCTCTTGCTGCATGGCTGGGTGGTTTTCCTTCAGTTGATTGCCACCACTGCCCAACCAGCCTGCTGTGTAACCTTGATATGTTTATGCAGGGCATTTGGTTTTACTTCTAAATGTCACCTGCTTTTATTTGTCAGGTTTAAATGCCTCTTACTGAGTAAAATCCTGCCCCTCCTCAGGGGATCCTGGATCGAGGTCTCTGTCTCTTCAGCTGAGATTTGAAAAGCTCTAATGGCTTTACAGGTTGGCGTACAGAGTCTGAAAGCGTTGTTCAGTGTTACCATCTGCAGTTGTCTCTCTGGATATTGCAACAGAACTGATGAAAGCTATTAAGTTTTCATGCTAGAAAGAGACATTACAGGAAAATGAAGATCACTAGATTCATGTTGTATTTTAGTAATTGTGGCACAAGAAAACTGAGGGGTTTAGTTATTTATCCTTTATCTTTTGCTCGTGAGCTTTATTTCTTAAAATGGGACAGAAAACAATGTTTTTATAACTTTAGAGCCTAATAAGAGGCTTTAAATCTGGATTATTTGAATCTCAATTCCCAAAACAAAGCAGCTGTTTCCTCTTCTGTGTTAATCTAGTACTCTATTCAGACTCCTGAAGTAACGTCTTTCCCCATTACTACAAAGGTTTTATTGCAAATCTTACAATTCAGCGTCAGTTTTTCCCAACTGAAGAAGATGAGACTGGAGCTGCGAAGGCTCTGATGCGCCTGCAGGACACGTACAAGCTGGATCCTGAGACTCTCTCTCGAGGAAACTTGCCAGGTAAATGCACAAAGGTCTCCTCTGCATTAAAAGGAAGGAAGTGGCAACATCCTCACTCTCTCCAAAGATCCTTTTTCAGCTGGGAGGAAGGACCACGGTTCTGAGGGTCCGTGTGGCTCAGATGCTTGAGGATGTATCTACTTTGGCTCTTTGAGTACAACCTTGAGGTTGTTCCCACCCAAGCCAAGGAGCCATGGTGTGTAGTGACCAGCTCAAGTAGTGTTTGTTTAAATTAGTATTACTTTAAAAGAAAATGCTGATTTATTTTTTTTTACTGCTATACAAAAGGAACAAAGGGTGGTGTACTTCTACGTGCTGTTCAGGCAAATACTGTGGGTGCTTCCTGTGCCAAATAACTTGCAAACCAAGAGAAGGAGCTGCTCCACAATTCATTGCCCTGGTGGCTCTTCTGAAGCCTGGCTCTGTTGTTGTTTGCTGTGGGCTTCCAGTGGAGCTTCAGTTGAATGGAATAGGGATCAGCAGTTTCTGTTAGAGAGATGTTTTGGAAAGTACATCGATCTATTGAGATGCTTCAGTGCTTTGGCAGCTGAATCCTGATAAATGTTTGTTGCTGCTGCTTATGAGACACTAACTGAAACAGGTTACGGTTGCTAGCAACACCCTGTTTACAAACCGAATGGTCCTCATTAGCATGCGGCTAGATGAGTTGACAAAGCAGTTGTTGTATGTAGGTTATTAATGATGAACTTCAGATTAAGTCTTATCTGTGTATCTGCTGAGCTGGAGCAACCGGAAATCAAAGCACAGCTACAGTCAAATGGGTACCCAGTTTGTCTAAATAATAATCAGCTTGCTTATGTGTAAACATGCATTTCCAGTAATAAGCAAACAGGCTAGCTTTGCATATAGCCAGGCTTCTCTGCTCATTGAACAGTGTTAATTTGTAGGTTCAGTGACATCTGTCAGTGGTTAGTCTGCTCTTTGTCTGCTGCAGAAAACACAATAACTTAACACTGTAGTTTCTATGTTAAACTTCTTTTGATTTCCAAAGGAATTAATGCACAGAATTACAGTAGAATGTGATCTTTAATTCTGAAGGTGATCAATTTGCAACAGAACCTAAAATACTGTCAAAGCCTTGTCTTTTAGAAGCCTTTTTGGATGATAAAAGCGTGTATTTACAGATACTCCTCAATGTGCCCCATGCATTTGAAGGCAAAGATGCTTCTGTGTGGATTGCTTAAAACCATCTTTTTGTTTTAGGAACAAAATATAGATCCTCTTTGACAGTAGGTGACTGCTTTGGTATGGGGAAGACTGCTTACAACGATGGAGACTACTATCACACAGTACTCTGGATGGAACAAGCCTTAAAACAACACGATGAGGGAGAGGATACAACAGTCAGCAAAGTGGAGATCCTAGATTATCTCAGCTATGCTGTTTTCCAGTTTGGGGATTTACACAGAGCCATGGAGCTTACCAGACGCCTGATATCACTTGGTAAGAACAAAAGACCCACTATTCTAGTGCTGGGGAGTGTTGCCAGCATCAGAGCCACGAGCAGTTATGGCCCATAGGTATTGGAAAGCTGACTGGAAGGATCTCCTGCCAGATGACTTATAATAAATGTAGGTCCTGGGAAAAAACCAGTCTACTTATACATGAAGTATCTTTAACCAGGTATCCTATAGTCCGTGCTGTTGTTACCCAAAGACCCCCATGTCTGTCTGACTGCAGTACCTGTGTGCTTTGCTTCAGTGTGGTATGTTTGTGATGGTTAAAGCCTGGATTGTCTCAAGTGGAGACCAAGGCTGGGACAGGCTGAAGCAGAGTGCTGTATTGTCTGTAAAGTCCTGCTGACTCCACATACGCCTCTTTATTCCTCGGTGCAGGTAATCTTTGATACCGGAAGAATACTTTGCCTGAAATCTTAGGGTATTTATTTCTGAATACTCAGATCAGATTGAGTTTCTTAAAACTTTCCCTTTTATCTCTGGTCTGTTTGTAGCTTTCTCTTGAAGTAAGCAAATAGGCAAAAAAGCACTGCTTCCTATCCAGCTTAGCCTGCTTCCTGCATTGGAAAGGCTTCTCCTCCCCAGTTACAGTCAACATCTACCATGTTATGTATTTGTATGGTTTTTTAATCAGCTGTTGTTCTTAGTTTATATGTTAGCTGCATCCTGAGTGTGAGTGAAGCCCTTCTATTGAGAAACATGCATTAGTCCAGTTTCTGGAGACGTTGGATTAAAATTTACAAGAACATGAATATGTACTGAATCTAGCTCCCTCTGCAATGGGGTTTTGCACTGATAGCAGAATGCAAATCCTTATCGGCACCAAACAGAGGAACAGACTTGGCAGTTCCCTCTGGGAGCAGCAGCTTCCTCTGCTTCGGGCTCAACTTCCTTCTCTGGCCACTGCTAGCCGACGCTCTCAGGAGCAGTTAAGTTACTTCAGTGGCCTTCTGGGTTAGTTCCGTAAGATAAACATAGTGAGCCTGGGAGGGCCAGGAGGGAAAGAAACTGTTCTAGGTGCTAGTTAGTGTTCAGAAACGTTGGTGAACAGGGAATTGTTCTGTCTTAGTTGTGCTGGACAAAGAGCTATTGATGATGTTTATTGAATGATAGGTCCAGTGATGCTAGTGATGCAGGATACCTCCCGTATAAACCTGTTACAGACCTCTAGAGACGGGTGCGGTAGGTGGGCTGCCAAGTGGTGACGCATACCTCTGAGCTTCCCAGCTGTGGAGGAAGTCTTTGGGACTGAGGTCTGTGGCTGGGACTCCGCAGTCCTGGATTAAAGCACGCTCATGCAGTGCGGATGGGAACCAGGGCAGAGACGAGGGGTGTGACAAGGAAGGCTAGCTTGATCTCTGCTTATGAGCTCTGATCTGTTTATCTTGGGTAAAACTGAGGAGAGAAGTTGAGAGAAAAGGAGAGATGTGAAGACTAAAAACCCCACGCTCTTCTCTTGGAATACAAGTTTTGTGATAGGTCCCTCCAGAAAATACTCTTGCAGGCTATGCCTGCCTTCCCTCTGCAAGGGCAGAAACTTCCCGGTGCTGGTTTTCAGTGCAGAATGGAGCCAATGCCTCTGGTTGCCTGATAATGCCTTAAGAAGGGGAGAATTATTGCTGTCTCTCTACAAAGAGTTGTTTGTATTAAGAGTTCCTGAGATGCATAAATCACTGGTTCTGTGTTTTTCTCCCAATGAAGACAGTACTCATGAGAGAGCAGGGGGTAATCTGCGGTACTTTGAGAAGCTGCTGGAGAAGGAGAGAGAGGAGGAGGAGAAGGAGAAGTCAATAAACAAGACCACAACAACGACAGAACCAGTGATGCAGAGTGGTGCCTATGAGAGGCCTCTTGACTACTTGCCGGAGCGTGATATCTATGAGGCCCTTTGCAGAGGTGAAGGGGTAAAAATGGTAAGAGGAAAGGAATCAGTTTATTCTATTTACATAGTCTTAACTATAAGAACCAGACTTTTTTTACAGCCCGCTGTCTGTGTAGTTACTTGCTTAATCTGTAACCTGTTATGATTTAATCTCCTGGAGATTAATGTTTCAGATGTTGCTCAGTGGTATCTTGAGTAGCATTATGTTGTTGTTTGCAGTAAGTCGCAGAATCATTCATGCTTGCTTACCTCTGAAACTTGCTCATGGCTTTCACAGCATTTGTGGAATGAAGCTCGCTTTCTTTTTTTGTCTTGCCTCTTGTAAGTTCATGAAAAGTGGTTGAGCAAGAAACGTTTTGTTTGGCGTTTTGTTTCAGACACCTCGAAGACAGAAAAGGCTGTTTTGTAGGTACCACGATGGGAACAGAAACCCTCATCTGCTCATCGCTCCCTTTAAGGAAGAAGATGAATGGGACAGCCCTCATATTGTACGGTACTATGATGTCATGTCTGATGAAGAAATTGAGAAAATTAAACAACTGGCTAAGCCAAGGGTAAGTTTCCCCTCTTCGTCTCAGTCTTGACTGCTACTTCTGTGCTTTAGTATCTATTAGCCAAGACTAGACAAAGGCTTTGAAAGATCTGGTTTCATGCTACAGATAATACACTGCAGCTGTGAGCCTAAGGGAACAGCTTCCAAACCGCCTGGTGATGTAGGACCTTAAAGCCCAGGCTCCTGAAGGTATTTATGTGGTGTTGCACTGAATGATGCAGTTCTCCAGTAAATGTCTTAGAAACCTGTTAGGAAACTAGGGACTAGACCTGAAAAAGTAGATGACTGAGTGGCTTACAGTGCTAGGAGTAGGTGACCAATATACCTTAGTTCTGCCTTTTGAATTGGAGCCAGCCTTCAAAACAAAATTTAAAAAACCCAAATCCCAACAGAAGTGGGAAGAAATGATGGGATTTTTCTGAAGTGGTGCTAAAGGATTAGCTAGAGGTTTGGGGTTTTTGTGGGTTTGTGTGGGGGTGGTGGGTGTGGGGTTTTTTTTGTTTCGGATAACCTGGAATCCACCGCTTCTGTGTTAAACCATGGTCTAGACATGCACAGAGGCAGGCACTTTAGATGCTGTGGTGCATCCAGGAGTGGAACTGCCGTGTTCTCCTGAAGCCACACGCAGCTCATTGGGGATAATGCGATGGAGTTAACATGGCGTGGAGAAGTCATGTGTGCTCTTCAGTAATTCCCAGGCTGGGACTTGGGAAGGACGGAGTACTTGTAAGGAGGAACGTAAAAGGCAGTCATTCTCCCAGAGCACTTTAGGTCTGATTTTTCTGCCTAGATACCTGTCTGCTGGGCAGCGGAGAAACAGATGTGATGGCTTCAGTATGTGAAGTGTAAATCCAACTCAAAGGCGGTGGCTTTGAGTGGGAAACACCATTTTGATGCAATACCTGTTACCCGTGGTGTGAATTCTTGTGACTCTGCGCACAATAAAAAAGCAGCTACCTAATGCAAACCTGATAATTATCTTGTCTGATATTTCTGGGGGTGGAATTTCCTGCCTGTTTCCTTTCTGGCAAAGAAGTATGGCAGTATGAGGTCAGTAGTAGATGCTGCACCTTACTTTCCTGTCAGGTCTGACAAGCATGTGAAACGAAACGTTTCTATTTTTCTAGATCAATGGTTCATTTTAGCACTCTTCTAGCTACTGCTGTGAAATGTGGTACTAAAATTCCAGTCAAGAATTACTTTTCTGTGTGCTTCTAAATGTAAATGTAAATATCTAGCTAGGAACAGACTGAGAAACTGGTGCTTCCGAAGAATGCTAATAATTTGGGATGTTTGTGAAGCTGGACTACCATGACTACCAGTCAGCTATGGGAATGTTGGCAGAACACTCCTGTCTCCATGAGGACTCTCACCTCCATAAATGGAGACTTTTTCCTATTACATCATACTACAAAACTTCAAAAGCCTCAGATAAAATGGAAACTTTCAAATAGAGCGTATCACTTAATCCATTTTATCAAGTTAAGCACATTCTAAATAAGGCAGCTAGTAATTTTTTTTGGTTGGTTTTCCCTTTTGTTCAAAGCTGAACACAAGGTTCAAAGTTTTATGGAAAGTCTTAGGTCTTGCTCACCGAGGTTTTTCTTCTGTTACTAATGACAGAGGAATTCTTCCTATAATCTGTGTAGTCTAGAACTGGGATCAGTCCCTGTAAGAGTAGGTAAATATTGTAGTTAAAAGATTCAGATGGAAGTTTTCAATTAAAAAAAAAGCAACCGTTTTCTGAAGGTATATTTTTCTAAATCTGTCTATAGCTCAGCTGCAGGAATAGCTTTAAATTCTGCAGCACTACTGAAAGAATGGAAAATGCAAGTCCTGTGGCGAGATGGTCCTTAATAAATATAGCTTAATTTTGGCCAGGAAATTTTAGTTAGTAATCATGGAAGCTTTCAGACAGAACTCTGAAGTAGTATGTTAGTTTTGGGCTCAAGGATGAGCACTTCCTTTGTTCCAAAATGCATTTGCGAGACTTCTACTTTTGGGTCCAAGTGCTTTAACATTATCTGCAGTTTACACTTGCCAACATTTTTTTGTTTTGTAGAGGAACAACATCTGTACGTGATTGAGAGGAGCTGTATTCAAGTTGGGTTTCATGCTTGTTTTGCAAAACACACTCACTTTTACTCCAGTTTCAAAAAGTACTTCCAACTTTTCAGGCAATACATCAGAGCTGACTAGGGAAGGGTCAAGAAAATTCTTAATTTCCTTGGTTTCTGTTGTCACACAGAGGAGATATGGAGTAATGTGGATGTAGCCAGGCTTATTTTAGTTCTGATTTATTTAGATCAAATGCTCGGTGCAGAAATCAAGGAAGCATACATGAGCTTGAAAATGGCAGTGGAATTTAAAACTGGAAAGCTAAATCATATCCCAAAAACTGTGCTCCGTTGTACAAGTGAAGAACAACATTCAGTCGGTCTGGCTCTCCTGGTATGATTTATGAAGGAGAAATCTGGAACAAAATAACAGTGACTCAGAATTACAGGAACAGCTGTGCCAAGAACGCTTGTATAGGGACAAGACAGCTGACATGGATTGTAAAGCTGGCTGGAGGCTTATTTGAGGAGGAATGAAGGAAATAATGACTGTATGCTCTGAAAAAAATGCAAATGAAAAGGCTTTCTGTGACCTATAATGAAGTGGAAGGAAGGAGGCGTGATTTAAAGTGTTTGTGGTTTGCAGGAGTTAAATTTAAATGTGGTCAGAGTTTACAGTCAAAGAAAATAGTGTCCCAGTTCTTGTTCTCAGCTGCAAGTATAAAACCAAAGTGCCCTGTTGCGTTATGCTCGCGGTGGTCTGTCACTTTGACACCGCAGCAAATCTGATCAGCCTTGCCAAATTCCAAATTCTTCCTACAACTATGGTGGTGTGGCTGAAGGGTGATGAGAAATTACTCACCGTTTCAAACATGTAGGTGAAGTGTGCTTAGTCATAACGTTATCTCAAACTGTCTCTGCGAATTAGATGTTCCAGATACTTCCAGCTGGAGGGTGCCCGAGCATGGCAATATTGAGAGCTGCCCTCAGGAGTTTTCTACCACTGTGAATTGCCTGCCCCATAATTTGTAACTCTGTGAAAGTTTTTTCTTGTTTTTCATCTAAGAAAGAAGTTGGGATTTTCAGTCCACATGAAGAGCAGGCTGATTAAATTTATGGACTATCCAATGATTTTTCTCTTTGCCAAGAACTTCATATGTTAACTTCTGTTGTTGTTCCCTCTTGCTAATACTGACTCCAGCTGTTTAAAAAGATACCTTCAAAACCTGTTCAGCAAGTAGTACTGCGGATTTTATGTGAATATCATGGCTTGTGCAGTCAGATTCTTTTTCCAGGATCAAATGCAGGTGATGGATTGCCCTTGTGTACATACTTGCATGTACTGATCTAGCCTGAAATCAGAACAAACTCTAGGTTGGAGCTCAACTTTCATCCAGTCATATATTGAAGTTGGACAAATTGGGTGTTGATTTTTGGTTAAGATGAAACAAAAGGGTTTTTTCCTAACCTGTAACTGATGTGTTTCTTTTCCCCCTTGGGATTTTTTTGACGCAGCTGGCACGAGCCACAGTACGTGATCCCAAAACTGGTGTCCTTACAGTGGCTAGCTACAGGGTATCAAAAAGGTAAGCATTGAGAAGAGATTAGCTTTAAAGTTTTTGTGCTTAATGGCTGTCATCTGCTGCCAGCAGCTGAAAACCTGAAGTGCTTTGCACGTGGTGAAAGCTCGCTCAACAAATGCATGGTAAATGGCTCTCTTAGCCATCTGGCTGAGGGCAGAAGAATTCTTCTGCCTTAGGAAATGGGTGGCTGTGGTTGGTGTTCCAAAATAAATAGCATGTTCCAATCCTTCCCTTTTTCCTAGCTCCTGGCTGGAGGAAGATGATGATCCTGTTGTGGCCAAGGTGAATCAACGAATGCAGCAGATCACAGGGTTAACAGTGAAAACAGCTGAACTGTTGCAGGTTGGTATGCTTGTCTTGGCAGACTTCAACCCAGTAAAATTAGCTGCTGGTCAGGGTGGTCTGGTGCTTATGTGGCTGTGAGCACAGGCTGGCTCTTACCCAGCCCCTCTTAGGGGTTCTGCACTCTGCTGGCTGAGCACGTGGGGTAGGTAAGGTGTTTGTGGGGTCTGGGGTGCTGCTGGCTGCTGCCAGCCATAAGGACCCATCAGGTAGAGGGTTTCCTGCCGTGTGCCAGGCAGAGAAGGGTGGAGATATCAGAGAAATAGAAGATAACTTTGTGTAGGAATCTCTGATTTACCAGTTTCTTTTGAGGGAAGTGTCTGCCACTTATTTTCAAGTCTGCAAAAGTTGAACCTGCTTCCTAGTTGAACTTTTCGAAGACCCAAATATTTTTCGTAGTCTTCCTGTATTCTCACATGAAATCTGGTCCTTGGCTGGCAGCTGGAGAGAGGGAGGAGAGTGGGAGTGGTACAGCACTGCCAGAGTAGCTGTTCCTTAGCCTGTTTACTGCTCCTCTTCCTCCATGCTCCTTAAATTCCTGGTTTAGAGCCTGACTGAAGTGCTGTTGATTACTGGCTATCCGCAGAAACTGGGTAATTGTGTAGTGATCTTGGAGACATGTTAAGTGCAGCCTCAGAGTAACTAAACCAGAAGTCATGTGGTCTTCAAGAAAGTAAGCGAAGTGATGCTTTTAAGCTACTTTGAGCCTTCTGTGTTCCCGGATGGGCATGTGTATGTGACAGGTCATACACGTGTGACGCAGGATCTAATTCTAGGCTGTGCTTTTCCTAGTTTGGACACATACTAGAGAAATACTTGCACCCCCTTCCCTCCCCTTCAGAGGAGGGAGCAAGAGTGTGGTAAAACTATTGCTGCTAATATATGTTAAGCTGTTGTAGAGTGCTGCCATTGAGAAATGTTTGGTACTGAGAAATACTCTTGGTGAAACCTTAAGCTATGAAAGCAGAAGAGCACTTAAATTGTTTCTTATCCATGTACCTCATTTCTGGCAATCTGAAGAGTAATTAAGTGTGCTATAGATAACAGCACTTTGTGGCAAGATTGTTTGTGAAAGCATGTGTTGGACCTTCGAGAGCAAACGCTGCCTCCTCAGCGGTCACTCGCAGTTCAGCGGATATTTGTTTCCTTCTTCCACGCTGTAGGTTGCCAACTATGGAATGGGAGGGCAATATGAGCCACACTTCGATTTTTCTAGGGTAAGATGGCAATTTCAATTATTTCCTAGTGGGGTGGGGAGGGGGGAGCAGTTTGAGACGACTGTTGAAACTGTTTTCTGTGAAAAGATGTTGTGTATAGCCCCGTTGCATGGGATGGATCATGGCCTTTCGGCAAGCCCCTTGCACTGCCTTTTCTGACGCTGAAAGGTCAAGAGGACAATGAACAAATCTTGACTTCCTGCTTATCTTTGTCGCCTTGGTTCCTTGCACATTATAGAGGCACTAAAAGGTGGTCATGCAGCGCTCGAATATGCTCTTTCCATTATTTCATTCAGAAACTGAGGTCTGCAAGCCCTGGGTTGTGAGTCTGTGGTGTTCCATTAAGGTACTTTACAGGAGCTGGTTGAGCAGGAGACGTTCCTTTGCCTCCCTCCAGAAAAGTAGCTGTTATGGAAACCTCCATGGGTCATACAGCCTTTCTGGCAAAACCCTCAGTGTGGGTGCAGCTACAGGGTCTGAGGAGGGTTTGTCAGGTCAGTGTTCAGGAGCGCAGTCCTACAGTGAGCAGGAGAACTTGCAACTGGTGGGTGCTGGATCCGCACTGGGCACTAGAGGGCTGTACCTGTCAGATAACAGCTCTGGTTTGCTGCAGGTGGGGAGGAAAGAGGCATAGATTCTTAACTGTTACCCTAAACCAGTTTATGAACATGCTGATCATACTGAAGAGCTATGTTGAGTGGTAACTTCAAATATAAAATCCATCTGCTGCTCAGTTTCCATTAGAACTGTGGCATTTCACTGGCATCTGGCTCGGTTCAGGCTGTCCCAGTGGCTTTACCTGGTAGAAGGGATTGCTGCAGCCACTCGCAACCCAATAATTGAGCACAGAATTGAACCCACCCAACCTAGCACTGATTATAACAAATAAAAATAAAATCCTCAACGTCAACACTGTGGAAGCTCATAGTCGTTAGCTTTGGCCTCCTGAGAGAATTTTCCTGTTAACTTTTAAGACTGTTTTGTTTCCTGAGTCAAGGAAATGCTGTTAAATTCTCTTCAAAGCCTTTGAACTCGAGGACCTCAGCCATCAAATTGGCCAGTGTGGACTTTAGTTTTGGCTTAGGCAGCTGGGGCAGAGCTCCACTTGGAATGTAACCTTGGCTGCAGTCATCGGCTAAGGCAAGGCCATGGCAGAATTTGCTCTAGTTTTGGACTGGTCCTCCAGGCTCTCTGTGCATCACAGATTTCAGTATTGAAATTCAGAGATAGTCCTGTGGCTCGCCATCTCCTGATCAGCCCTGCAGCTTTTTGTTCCCTCGTGGCTCTCAGAGGGATGCATTAACAGTTGCGTATTACACTTTTGAAACTTTTTTGGTTGCTCCGAAGGTAGAGAAATCTTTTGATAATGACGTTCAGAAATGCATGGCTGGACCTGGGTTGGCAGTGGTGGCAGAAACCAGGGAATCCCCTGTATCTCACTGCTCTTATGTTGGCTCTTAAATGGAATTTGCATATGCAGATACAAAAGTCTTTTATGAACCCATTTCAGGAAAGACCGTTCATTTCTTGAAATATGCTTCAAGTAGATTGAACTCTAACATCTTGGAGATGGTGGCTGTAGTTTTCCTTGCTGGTTGGTTTTTGGTGGGTTTTTTTCTAATACTGATTTCTGCTTTTCTTTAAATGTTGAAGATTATTGGTTTTGTGTAGATCACATCTTAATGTCTCCTGGCTGAAATTACTCCGATTATTAACAATGTAAATAAATATTTAATTGTATGGTTTTTTTGAAGGGAGGAGACACACGCTGGTATTCTAGATGTGCTTTCCTCTTCTAAACTGGCACCAACATGATCTCATATTTCAACAAATAAAACTCAAAACATTTCCTACAGCTTAAAGACAATTTGATCTTTTTGATGTGGTCCTTAATCCTAGACACCCAACCACCTCAAAGTTCATTATTGCTATTCAGCAACTTTGCCTGCTGGCAAAAAATGCATTTTTCTCTTCTCATGGCAGAATCTTTGAGTTACTCCCACATTTATGAGAACCTAGTGTTATCTAAAGCCCACTGAATATGAGGGGGTTTTATGTTCAGATCAGTATCTAATACAGTAATGGCCTGTTGTTAACTTTACTTGGGTAACATCTGTGTTACAGGCCCTGGAAACATTGCTTCTACTCTGCCCTAAGAATGGCTTCAGTGCTCCTTCTCGTACCTGATAGCATCCGAGCGCTGCGTGCATGCAGTTATGCACCCTGGCTGCAGTCTGTAATGGCTTTAACGTTGCCCTGTACCAGTTGTCCCCTTTCTGTTCCAACTCTTTACATTGGGCTTAAAGATCTCTCTGCAGCGCTACACATCTGTAACTCTAGTGTGAGCCTGTTTGGAACGTGGGTTAAAGTTGTTGTCTGTTACAGCGACCCTTTGACAGCACACTCAAATCGGAAGGAAATAGGCTAGCGACGTTTCTTAACTATGTAAGTACCTCTGTTTGTCTGCTGTCTGTGAGCTTGAAGTTTGCAGTTACTCTCATTTAATTTTATAGAAAGATGAGCCAGATGCTTTCAAGCGGTTAGGGACTGGAAATCGTGTGGCCACTTTTTTAAACTATGTAAGTATGATGATCCTTTATGCATTGAGTGTAACTTCAGCAGCATTTTGTTTACAGTTTGTGCAGTTGGTTATTTGTCGAGATTCCCTGGCCTCTGGAAGTAGGGATTTCATTATTCTTGCAGCATCAGGTGCTGTCCCATCTGAGTTGAGAGAATTCTGGTGGTGGTTAACCTCAGAGCAGAAAACTTGAATACAGGGCCCAGCTTCCCCTTTTGGCCACTCCGCTATGAAATCTTTGACTTCATTGGATTCCTGTTGGTGGGCGAGGAGAATTTGGCTTGTTTCTCCAAGGCAAGTGTTTGGGATCCTCCTCACATGGTACCCTGCTGGAGAACTTGACTGTCAGCTGTTTACTGTGAGACAGTCGTGTTCTGCCACCACTGTTTGACAGCACTTGATGTTGCGGTCTGTCAGCCTCCATTTCAGCTGTTTGTCAAAGCTAGAGTTACTCTGCCATAGATGTTGCTTCAGCAAATGGAGGAGAGACAGCTAATAACTGGGTTACAGATGCAGAATTTAAGATTCGTTAGTGCATGCGTTATACAGCCTGCAGACCATGTACACTGGAACCCCAAACAGATACTAGTAGCCTAATGCTTTCACAGTAGTCTTCTGACCATATTTTTATCTCAACCTATACTTACTTTATTGGTAAGTAGGATCACCTAGTCTACTATACCTAATTTTTCAGTAATACAACTTCAAATTTAAAATTCTGTGATGAAATATTTGCGGCTGAGCTGGTATTTTGAGTGTGACATGCAGCTCAAACCAGAACCAGCAATACTTTCAACTTGTAGGATGGGGGAGGAGATAATCTCCAAAACAAGAATCGGAATAAGATGAGCAGCTGTAAAACAGTCTGCTAAGATTTAAATTATCTGTGTGTTGTTTGATTCTCAGACTTTTGGACAAGCCTTGATTTAGAGCGAATGATGTGCACTTTATTCTCTGCCAGTTGTACGTGGTCAAAGGTGGTTTACCCTTGTATGTCCCAAGTAAAACATGTCATACGTGTACCAACACCCTTACTAAAAAGAGTGGTTGTGTTGCTAAGACCTAGGTATTAACTTGCAAAGTTGCATGCACGTGCTTTCTAGATGGAAGGAGCAAAAACCTGTGCACCTATGGCATCTTATGCCCTTTTATTGTAGGTACCAAGCAGGAGGACACCAGAGTGGTAATAACATCTGCTTTAAACAGAAATCCAAGTTACAATAGGGAGCGTGGGACTTGGGGAGCGTATTAATAGTAGTTCTGCTGTTTCAGTTTGGTGGGAGCTGGATTGGACTCGTTTGTTTCTTTTAATTAGAATCTGATCAAAAACTCACTGAAATCAGTGGAAAGACTTTCTATTTTTAAAGGGAGCGTTTCTACAAATTTTGGTGGGTTTGGTATCAAGTCTAGAATTTATAGTGAATCCATCATGACTACTGAATTCAACAGGGTTAAACTCATTCCAGTGTAAAAGGGCAAAGCATAAAGGCACATGCTTTTCTTTAGAGTCCTGTAGCTGTGTGTGTTAAAACTGGAGATGCATAAGGCACTTGAAGTGGCATAGCATCACTGGTGAGCAGCACAGTGAGAGTGCAGAAAGCGAGGTTTTTCTAATAGTTTGTAAAGTTTTTGAAGTGGTTGACCGAGATGCATAAACCAAATTATGGAAATCAGTTCCAAAGACATGGTTTCAATTTATGAGGAAACGTGGTTTAACAGACACTTGTGTTCCTAATTGGATCATAAACTGGAATGGAATTCTTGAAACTGGCTTACTCTGAAGTCCTCTCCCTTGCTCTAGAGTCCTAGCTTATTAACACTGCAGGTACACAACTTGTTATGGCTAATTGTTAGTGCAATAGATGATACATAGTCTAGACAAAGTGTTGAGCAAAAGCCTTCAGCTAAGATAAAAGCCTTCAATGGCAGGTACTGTTACTTCTGCAGTTCGTGCTGGTTGAAGTGCATCCTTTGCTCATCAGTGCCTCTTGTAGAGGTACGAGTAGAAATCTCTCTGTTGGGGCTTGGGGCACTTTAGTTTGTGGGACTGCACGTACAAAAGCATTGTAAATGGACTGCTTGCGGACTTTGTTTTCTCAGATGAGTGATGTAGAAGCTGGAGGAGCTACGGTTTTCCCAGATTTTGGGGCAGCAATATGGCCCAAGAAGGTAAAGTCTGTGTTCTGCTTGATTTCTCCCTTCTCCTGTTACTGCCTCTTCCTCAGTACCACAGTCCTGCGTCCATTTAAAAGTCAACTAACGTGACAAAGTGCTGTTCATTGCAACTGGATCGACAGGCTGCTGTGTATCGAGGCAGCTGGAGCTGATCTTGTAGACTGCAGGGCTGTTTCTTCTGTTTCAGGTCCCTTCCAACCCAAACCGTTCTGTGGGTATGGGAGCAGTTTCTGTGTAGAGCTGTTATTAACAAAAAGCTTGTGTTCAGGTAGAACTTCTCTCTGCTCTGAACACGGCTGAATTAGAGTGGGACTGAAGGGGTTTCAGTGGGTCAGTGGTGGCCTACGTTCAAGTGCTTCATAAGTCTGCATTCCCTCCCTTACTGCAGCCTGAATAATTACATGGAGTAGGTTCTGACTAATCCAGATCTGATTTCATTTTTCAGGGAACAGCAGTGTTTTGGTACAATCTTTTCAGAAGTGGCGAGGGCGATTATAGAACGAGGCATGCAGCTTGTCCAGTACTAGTAGGGTGTAAATGGGGTAAGTAATACTCCTTTAGGAACAAAACCTGAAGGAAGGCTTGTGTGTATGTAAAGCTGGTGATCTACTGAACCCTTATAACAGCAGTTAATAGCCTGGGTGCTGCCGTTTTTAACTACTGGAGTCATTTGGCGGGGATAAAATCTCCTACTGTCAATATTGTGTAGTATTAAGCAGCTACGCTTTTCAGCCGTAGTTTTTCTAGTGAGTTTGGTCAGTGGCAGCACTAAGTGTGTAAGAGTGTCACTGGGTTTGTGTAGAGTATCAGCATCAGGATGACTTGCATTAACACTCGACTAGAATCAGGTCTGTTCATACAAAGATCTGGGCGTAGCTTTAACTGCGAAAGGAGGAGAGCTCCTCGTAAGGTAAATGGGAATGTCCAGGCACTGGGAATTTCTGCTAACTGCTGAAAGCTTCTCAAGCTTCATGTCATCCCTCCCCATACCCAGCTCCCCTGACCTCCAAGGTATTCTTCCCTGGGAGTGCCAGAGCACACTGATCTGTAAATGGTACCGATCCCAGAACACGCTGCTCTGTTACTGTTGGCCCTGGAATTGTGTGACTGGAAAAGTCCTTTCTTTTCCAGCCTTTTGCATCTTCCTCTCTTTGCTGTTGGATGGGTAGAGCAGTAGAAGTGGGGATCCTCAGGCTGAGAGATGAGATTTTCCTTGAAGTAACCATCTGGGTTGTGGTGATACAAGCACTGGGTACGTGGTGGTAACTAATTTCACATCCTTGTTCTACAGTTTCAAACAAATGGTTTCACGAAAGAGGAAATGAATTCTTAAGACCTTGTGGGAGAACAGAGGTTGACTGAAACCCAGCCTGCTGCAGGCCTGCCTTTCTGTCTCCTTTTCTACTGTTTGTTCTTCCAGTTCATTTCTAAGAAATGATCCATCTTTCTCTCCAAGAGTCCTGGCACTTTACCCAAAAAGGACAACAAAATATGTAACACCTGTGAAAGAAAGTAAATGGCATTGTACACATACTTGTGTTTCAGTTGCTGTTATTTCCATGTTGCCCCTGTCCTCCTCCCTTGACCTGCCTTCGCCCTCCTGCACTGGTGGTGCAGACAGTGCTGTGGGCGATTCAGAGTGTGTGGGTGCCTGGTCTTGTGCCTTTTGTACCTCAGAAGATTTAGATGTGAAATATTTCTTTGAACCAAAGTTATGGGTTTTTTTTTAAAAAAAATTTTGTGTACATGTTGATTTTATTGTATTTCTATGGATCACATGTTTTGAAACAAAAATAAATGTTCTTTCCATAAAGTGATTCTCTATTCTGTGTCCTTAGTAGGTGTAGCAGTGCTTGGCTTTAGGGCGCAGCGGGCCTGTACTTTATTGAGGACCTGTTGCTTGGTTTCCCTTTTTCTGTAGAAAATACATCGTGGCTTTGGACAGTGTTTTATTTAAGGCTCCAGCAGATGACACAGAACTGCTGCAGCTTCTACTGGAGCTGGAACGGTTTAATTTGTGTATTGAAGCTGTAATGTGTCCTGGGAGCAGTTGGGCCGCACGCTTTGGGCAGCTGTGATCCCTGCATTATTGCACTTCCGAGAAGCCTTTGCCTGTGATGTTAACTCTTCTCTTGTGGGTACTACGTGGGTTTTGATGCAAGCAGTTACAAAAATCGGAAGCCTTTCAAGACTTTGAACAGTCTTGGCAATTCTTGATTCTGAAAGTAAGCGTCTCTGCTGATGAAACGCTGCGTTTTACCACAGGAACACCTGATCTGGCAGAGCTCAGCCAGAGCTGAAGTCAGTAGGATGGCCGGCAAGCAAATCTTGGTCTGGTTTTGTGGGTTGGGCCTTGCCCTTCAGACCAGCTGGGAGCAGTCGTGCCCTTTGAACTCAGGGATTCAGGTTCTCCTTTGCCTTTCTGCTTTGCTGGCACGTGTGTAAAGGCCGCGGGCCAACGTGTGGAGGACAGTGTTGTCCACAATAGAAAGGAAATCCAATTTCTGAATTAAAGTTCAGAAGAAATGGTGATAAACTGCTAAAATAAGAATAGATGACAAAGTTATGGAGAAATAGACAAATGTTTCAGAATGTTTTATGATTCTATTCTAAATGTAGGAACTTGCTGTTAGTACCAGACCACTGTATTGCTGTGTCACTGTCGGGTGGATGGGCTTCAGGAGATCTCTCACTGGCCATTTCTGGTACGGGCATGGCTTCATGGGAGTATGGATGACTGCAGGTGACCTTAAAGCCAAAAGTGGTCTGCGTTTTACAGCCATCAGTTACTGCTTAGAGACTAGCTTGGGCAACTCTTACTATACCAACACACGGAACTGGCTTGAGAAAGTGAAAGAAATTTCAGTCACACCCAGACATCCAGTCGCAGCCATGATTGTCCTATGGCAAACGTTGGTTCCCTTTGTACTTCATCACCCCAGGTCATGCAGAGACTGAGCTAGGTTTAGGCATTACCTCAGGCAGGGTTAGAAGCAACACACCTGCCTGTTATACCCTGTCAGGTATAACAGATGTCATCAATTTATTGTATTGCTGGTAAAGCAGTTCAGCTGCCCCTGAATTTTACATGTGACAAATTTATGAACATAATGGTTATTGCTTTGTGTTTAGATGCAGTATGGGAGTATGTGTATTCACTAAAGATTTAATTTTTCTGTTAAATGTTCACAACAACTAGTTGGAGAGAGGTCCTGGATTGTCCAGGCAGAGGCTTGTTAAGCTCCAGTTGTCAGTGAAGCTGAGGTGAGAGGAGTATCGAGCCTTGTAAATACGCTTTAGAGCAGGTAGCTATAGGAATTGCATGATTTATTTTTTTTTTCCCCCTAAAAGCCTTAATGACCTAGCGCAGCACAGCTCGATAGTCGCTCTCTAATCTCTCACGGCGCTCCTGCACTTGCCATGAATGTTGTGGTTGTTGGCTGGCTGCTCAGAATATTTCATCATTGACCTCTAGTTTTCTTAGTAAAATCTCTCAACACAACATAAACTTAGGAAATGAGGAGTTTTGCTTTAAAACCAAGCATTCGGCATATGACAGCCTCACAGATGTGAAGAACTGATGAAGAGCCAAAGCCACAATTTTTGGTTGGAACCCTTTGGATTTCAGGGGGAGGAAGAGGAATCTACTTAGACTTTCTGTCAACGTGGTATGTTGACAGATAAAAGTTTACATCAGGACTCTGGCCAAAAATCTGCACATCCCACTTCTGAAATAGTGTAGCTGGCTGGGAAATACCACTGTTAGCTCTGTTATACTGGACTTTTAAAGCTAATTTTACTTGTTTTCTCTGGGAAAAACGCTGTTGTCTTCCACCTTGCCTCAGCCTGAAGTAGTAGGTAGTGAGTGGGGGTGCAGAACCATTTGAATGCGAAGCTTTTGTGCTCTGTGCAGGATTCACTTACTGCTTGTCTGACCTGGAGGATTACAGCTACTTTAGAGAAAACAGTGTATGGGACTTGTGGGCATTCAGTAACCTTGGGCATGTTTGTGTAGTCTGGCAGATTATATTCCCTATTCTGTCTCCTGCTCTTCTAGAAGATGAGTGTAATATGGCAATTGGCCTAAAGTTATGTTTATGGGATAGTTTTTAGAGGTAAAAGAGAAGACTCATAAGCTGGAACAAACCTTCCTCCTTCTAGGCGGAGGAAGGTTCTGCCAGCATATCACTGGTACGGTAAGTACTTAAGTCTTGTGTGGACTGAAATATTGTTTCTCCTGACATACTGCTGACTTGCCTTTATTTCACAGGGTTTAAGTACTTAGTGCAGATACTCGTATGCACTACGATGGCTTACTGTGGACAAGTGCCTGCCAGACGCTTTGAAGAGCTTTCAGAGAGGTTTTTGTCACATCTGTTGGAGTTAGCTTGCTGGTGTGGTCTTCAAGGCACCGCTCTGCATGACAGGTACTGATGAAAGCAGACACTGCGTGAACTTTCATGGAAAGATGGTCTCTACTGTGGCTTGTGTAGTCATACAAAGAACAACCACCCCCAGCCTGTGCCAGGAATCCACGTCCAGGTCGAGCGTGTGGTTTGTTAACCCCTGGCCCGAGTGCTGCTGTGGACACGGGCTGTGTCACGCAGCGCTTGCACAGCCCTCCGCCTGGGTTAGGAAATCACCTAGAGCGTTAAGGTTCAGCTGTGCGGACCCAGCGAAGCTCTTACCTTCTTTTCTGCATTTAGAAGTTGCTTCTCCTTCCTGTTACAGTGGGAAAACGTGAAAATTATCTAGCTAATCACCTTAGAGGGGAAAACTGGCATCCAGACTGAAATGTGTGGTGAGAAAGGGTTTGGCTGAGGTGGACAAGCGAAGCCATGCGAGCACGTTCCCCTAACTACTCTGCTCGGCAGGCAGCAGTTGGGGTGTTCTGCTGCAGGGGGCCGCGCTTCTATTGTACAAATGACTTGTGTAAGTCGGCTCAGCTGTAAAATCCCTCACACAGGAAGAAGGGGCATCTTTTCGGTGATGCTAATTCTTATTTCAGGGCAGGATTGTGTGTGTGTGTGTGTAGAAGGCAGCCTAGGCTATACCCGTCCCCCGAGCCTCTTCTTTCCCTTCTTCCTGTACCCGGTGGCGATGCCGGGATATGGTTCAACATGGCACATGCTCCTTTGGCCCAGACAAGAGGAATCCCTGTCAGGGCTCTGCAGAGAACCCGACACCCCTGAGCCCTAGGTGGTGGAGGATTTAGAGAGTCTGATTTCGTGTGTTTAATGCTGCATCTGGCCCATGCTATGGGGAAAAGACTGCGCTGACTCTGAGTGCCGGATGCGTTTGTGCAACCGGAGGCCGGCACTCCTGCCCACGGCGTGCTCTGCTGTGGATTCCCCTGCAGCCCGGGTATCAAAACCCAAGCGGCACAGTTGGCAAATGAGAGCGTGGGTGAAGCTGGTTTGCAACGTGTTGGTTTGGGCTAGAAATACACTTTGGGTGTTTTGGATCAAGATGTGGATCAGACCTTGACTGTGCCCTCAGCGTAACCCCGGCTGTTTCTAACTCCTTGTTTGTTCTGGGGCACCTCTGAGTCGTGTGTATGAAATGATCCTGGTTTTCCCTGCTGTGACTTGTGAAGGTGGAGCGCTGCCCCTTCCCTTGGCTGTGGTGAGGGACAGGTTTCAGGTGGAGCTGTGCTGCCGGCTTGGCTGAGCTCTTGCTCAGAACATCCTCGTGCTCCTGCTCCCCTGTGCTGCTGCTCCTGGGGGATGGAGGAAACCAGAAGAGTTTCTCTGCACTGATATTTTGGTGCACTTTTAGTGAAAAAATAGAATAGCCAAATCTAGTAGGTGTCACCTCTTTCACCTCAGACTGGCAGGTGGTTTCTCCTTCAACACTTGCTGCATCAGGTCCCCACCTGTGAGATAGGGCCTGGATTCAAAGTTTTTGGAGAAGATGAGTTGGGCCCCTGAGACTCTTTGTTCCTTTGGCTGTGGAGCAGTTGCATGTGATTTCAGTGAGCATCGGCCACCTGCGGGCCAGATGCACACCAGCCCCGTGGCATCGCAGGGTGCCCTGCCAGCGAGACCGCTCCTGGGACCTGCCGTAATATGATGTTTTCGCTTGGTTCTGCATTGATTTCCTCCACTTTAATCTTCTTGAATGAGGGCAAACAAATGAAACATTTCTGACTCAGTGAGGTATGTGAATTTGTAAGCTGTAATACCACATGTGGCCTTAGGTTGTCACTTCCTAAAAAGTGTTAACTTATTCACGCTCTCTAGTCTCGCTTTGTCTCCCCGTGTGTATTTTGATGGGAGAAATAACTGCAAAATGTGCAACACGCCTGCGTCTGCAGGAGAGAGGGGGTGATGGCTGCGGCTGTCCCCTGCCTGCGGCACTTCTGCATCCCTCGCCCGTGGAGCATCGCTGGCTGCACGTGCCTGGGGGGTGTGACCCTCTCAAAGAGCCAAGTCCGACTCTTGCAGCTGTCCTCCTTTCCCATGAAAGGGTTCATCTGCTTTCAGCATGGCTTCCCCCTGTCCCTCCAGCAGCTGCAAACACATGTTTCTTCTCTGGATGAGCCGGCTGCAGTTGGATCCCACCTTCTCCCCAGCTCTGCCTCTCTTGTGGGCTGCTTCAGCTCGAGCTGAGGAGGGAGGGAGCTGTTTCCAATTAGCAGACAAAGTGGTTGAGGTCATCGAGCTCTTAGTCACGTAATTTTTACCCTTGCCAAAATAAATGATGGAAATCTCTGGCCGAGCCCATCAGCCCAGCTGAGGCTCTGCTTGCTGACCAACCTCCCCCATGAACTCTGCTTGCAAAAATCTGCACTGTCTCCTACGCAGCAGGATCCTGCTAACGCCCCTGCGGTGCGGAGCACCCTGTCTTGTGCACGTGGCAGGGCGCTCCCGGCTCAGAGCAGCGCTGGGGGAGCAGGAGCTGGTGAGGGGAACCAGCAGGTCGGGGAGGGCTGGTGCTCAGTGTGGAGGACGCAGGCGTTAAGGGTCCCCTGTGGCACAGGGCACAGCTGAGCAGAGCAGCGAGTCGGCAGGAGCAGCGTTGCTGCTGAGATCTCCTGATCTCGTGTTTTTGGCGAAGGTGCAGGTGTCTCATTTGCCGTTCCCGGGGGATGCTGAGCCCCGCAGGCAGCTGGGCGGCTGTCCCGCACCCCGGCCACATGCCTGCCCCACGTTCCCAAAGCTGCCCAAGACATGGTTGAGCTGCTTTTCTGTGGTTTAGAAAGGCACCCTGTGGAGGGAGGCTGCCGGAGGTGATGGGCTGTGGGCTCTCCTGCGCACAAGTGCATCGCCAGAGCGTTTTTGTTGATATCTGGGGCTGTGAGCAGCAGGGAGAGAGATGGGCTGGGTGGGTGCTCGCCCCAGGGTGGCCCTGTGCTCGGGGGAGCTGTGAGGGCCCCTGCGCTTCCCCAGCAGGACAGGCTCTCGCTTCTCTGCGGGTGAGACCTCTAAGATCATCATCTTTTACATCCAAACAGAACAGATTAAAACCTGCAAATTACTCTTCATTTTGGGTAATGTTATGGACACCAAATAAGCAGTAGAGTACATTGATGGGCCTAGGGACCTGATGGATTTATCTGGAAAACAATTAATGAAGAACATTAATGAGAATTGCTTCTGTGAATAAGGAGAGGCTGAGAAAGCATTGGCACCAGCGCTCAAAACCTTTTCTTATTTGACCAGGTCTTTTAACAGCAGAGAGGTTTCAGTTTAACTGGGTCTGCTCAGCTTGTAGTGAAATATCTGTCTCTCTGTGGAAAACATTTAAATTTGAAGGGCCAGATCTTGCTACCTACCTGCTTAATATGGTTTTAATCTAATTCGCATCCAGTAGAGTTTGACTTGCCATACCTGGGGACTGGGAGGATACGGGGGAGCTCAGGGACGCCACGTACGCAGCAAGGAGCTGGCTGGGTACGGCAGCCCGGTCTGGCAGCGTTGGGGCTCTGTTGCTGCCTGGAAATGTCCTTCTGTCTCACGTTTGAGCAAGGAAGAGTTTGTGGATCAGGTAGATTGCTAGAAAGAAACAACTCCTTTATTAGCGTGCTGCATAGAAATTCGGATTGCTCGATGCCTTGACTGGTACCTGGGCACGGCTGGAGCATCTGAATCGTTACCTCTCCCATCTTCGAATGTTCCTTCCCAGAAGAGCTCACATGTGATTGCGTTGCCCGAGACAGAAAAACAGCCTACCCCGGCACTTTTAGTCAGGGCTCTGCGCAGGCTGTGTCGCTGTGGTTTCTCATCTGTGTGTTTTGCTCTGAGCAAATGAGAGCTTGGATTTTCTAGATAACTAGCCCGGGTTTGCTCACAGGAAAGAGGAAATGGCAAGCTGTAGTTGGTTTAGAAGTGGTACGCGAGGAACGCTTGTGCGTTTGAGATGCTGCGTATTTGTTTACGTGCCCAAGAAACGCTGGGTGCGCATAAAGGGGGAGGACAGTGGCTCGTAGCCCGTGCTTGCTGCGCTCCCCTCCTCGGCGAGCTGAGCTGAGCCACGTCTCGTAGCACCGAGCCAGCGAACAGCAGCGTGTAACGCCTGAGCAGCCCCTGAGCTGCTGGGACGGGCCGGCACTTCCCAGGGACAGAGCTGGTGCCAGCGGCTGCCTTTACCTGAGTTCAGAGTACTGTTTCCCTCCTTGCTAGTTTTGTTTTTATCCCGATGACCACAGGCTGGGGCAACACGCCGCTGTGGTGGGCGATGGGGTGATGGCAGCGGTCGGCGGCAGGAGCGGTACCGCCTGTGCCGCAGCGTGGTTACTGCACTGCCCGCTGCTGTGCCGCTGCTCGCTGGGAGGCTCGAGGCCTGCGAGAGCAGCGTTAGCTGACAACGCCGGCATCGGCTGCTTCTGAGAGAGAGATTTCTGCTTCGTGCCTCTAGATCTTACTGTTAATTTTTTCCTTTTCTAAGTAAGATGAGTAAAAATGTTTGTAGCTCAATAGCTGTTCCAAAACTGAGTGAAAGCCTCAGGGAGAGCCTCCCCCAGTGAGTACCAGGCCTTTGGTTCTGCCATAATTCAGTTGGGAGAGTAACTCGGCACGTCCTCACCCAACTCTCCTTTCCCCATTGCCTGTGTCGGCCTCGATGGCTGCTGCTGGTGCTGGTTGTGCTAATCTCCTCTTGGGCTCTGAGCTACTGTGGCCCACTTTTGTTTCTAGCAATTTGTGACCCTCTTGCAAAAGCAGGGGCAGAGAAAAAACATTTAAATTATGACTGTGATTCCTTGAATCAAAACCAGAAATCCTGCGCTTGACAGCAGTGTTTCCCTTCTCGGTTGGAACACAGTAGGAGAGAGCTGCCAGACACAGCCTTGGCGAACAGAGGTGGGTCAGGGTATTTGCACACCCGCGTTACCCAAAATACCCAGTCAGGTGGAATGATGCTGGCCTTCAGAGTGCACTAGCATCAGCAATCCAACTCTGCCCAGTTCTTTCCAGATGCTCTCTGAAACACTGGGGCACAAGCTCACACCAGTGCCCTCGGCAGGGGGGTTTTTCTTGGTGGGAATCTCACAGGATTTTTGTCCTATTTAGTCCTTGCCCTGCAAACCCTTGTGAACTTGCCAAACCAATGAGCAGATCCAAGGTCTGCGTAAGTGCGTGCGTGATGAAGTTCTGCCTGTGTTGGTCAATAAAAGACTTGGAGAGCAGTTAGAAGGAAATGATTTAATGATTAAAAGCTTTTTTTAGCTCATACCTGGGAAACCACAAACTTGAAGCTTCACACAGATCAGAGGCTGCTTACTAACCATCTGGCAATCAGTGCCTCTCTGCACACTTGGCATTCAGCTCCTGCCAAGGCACTGCCCTGTGGTTGCACTTTCATCTGTTTCAGAAAGTCAGAAGTGTCTTGTACCCGGCTGGGACTGTAAAAACCCAAACCTGTGGAACCTCGCTGCCTGGAGCAGGGCTGGCTTCTCCCCCCAGCTCTGCTGGTGGTTTTAGTAGGAGGTCTGGCTTCCCTTTCCAGCACTACCCTGCTCGTGCCGGCCGGGTGGGATGCTGCTGGGGTGGTTTGTCCCACGTAGTGCCCTGCGCCTTGTTACAGCTGGAGGAGGACAGCAGGAACTGGTGTGTGGTCCCATCGGAGGTGGCCACGTCCTGGCAATGCCTGCCTCTCTCTTGGCTACAGAGGGATCTGGGCAACGAGTCCTGGAGCCAGCACCTTGGCTTCAGAGTCAAGGCATGGATTCAAGGCTGAGGTGGGGGCAGAGCTCCCATCTTACATGGCAGGGCTCGCTCCCACTGTGTTTCTGGAGCGATGGGGCATCCCATCTCTGCCATGGCTCCCTCCCGCATCGCAGGCTGGCGACCCAGCTACAGTAGCTGGGGCCTTTTGGCTACTTCCAGCAGAAGAGAGAACTCCCAGCTGGAGTCAGCAGGATGGGCTGAGTCCAAGTCTTCCTTGTGATACAGAAGCCATAGGGAAGAGCAAATAACTTCTTGTTAGAACAGCAAAATACCTTTCGCTCTGTTAGGTCAGAAATGACACTGTCAGGCTGGGTGAACAAGTGCAAAGTGTTTGTACCTAACCTGTGACTAAATCATTTCCATGGCTGTTGAGTGACACCTCCCCGGTTTTTACTGAACTAGCACAAAAATTATCGCGAAAGCTGAAAGCAGATAAAACAGGCGAGGAAGGTTTTTGTCTCTAAGAACTGTTGCCTAAAGGCAGCTCAACACAAGATGTGCAACCGCTAACAGGCACTAAGTGTTCTCTAAGAAATGCCCGAGCATGGCTCTTGGGTTTGATGTACAGATACAGGCAACCGCATCTCCCCCCCGTATCAGTTAAAGGCAGGAAAACTCAGCGCTTCTCAGTGTCAGGATCCAGGTGTGCGGAGCCGAGTGTGCGAACGGAACGATGCGGGGGTTAGATAACTCCTGTGAGCCAGCCCGAGGGGGGCTGAGCCGCGGAGCTGCATGCTTTGGGGAGCGTCAGAGGCTCAGTCCTGTAGGTGTGCCCAGAGTTACCCCGGCAGTGCTGTGCTAATTCCATTTTTCTTCTAAATATTTGCCAGATCAAATCCTTCAGGTGTCTTAGAACAAAGAGATGGCCAGGAAATCTCTTTGCTCAAGACAAGGATTTACGCAGCCACCAAGTGTAATAAGAAAACGCTTCCTGGGATGGAAATATGTAAGGAACATCCCTGCTTAGCTGGACACTTGACCCATCTATTTTCTGTAGATTGTAACAGATGTGCAATTTGCATTTAATTATCTGGAAAATTTTAAAGTGGGGAGTTCTTCCAAGCCAGCGCTGTCAAACATTTTCCCTTGCCCAGGCTTGACCGCAGCCGGCTTTGAAGGGAGCCCTGCACGCGGGATGTCCCCTGCTCGGGGCCCTCTGCAAGCAGCAGTGCCACCACCCCCTGCTTGGTGTGCCACGTAAACACCAGCACTGCTCGAAAGCCTGGGGGAAGCAGCGGCGCTGATCGCATCCAGCTGGGCGAGCTGTTGGCCGGAGCAGGGGCCGCGGATCGCAGCACCACTGGTGTGAGATGGAGCGTTCAGTGCTGGGGGGAGGTTCAGCTGGGAGGGACCTGCAGCCATCATCTAGGCCAGCTGCCCGACTGCTCCAGGGCTCAATTGTTTCCTGGAAACCAGCTTGATTTGAAGTACTTTTATTTACAGAAAAAAAAAATAATCTTTCAGATACGCCAAGTGTTATTAGAAACAAATTCCTTGTTAATAAAATCCTGACTTCCTACCTGTGACGGATGCTCAGCCCTTAACTGCCTTTGAGGAGTCAGAGCCGTGCTCAGGAGCCGGAGCCCAAGGCAAGGTGCCGTGGTGCCCCCAGCCACTGCTGGGGTGGAAGGACACGGTGACTTACAGGGCAGAAAAAATATTTGCCAAAGGACAAGCCAAAGCATCCAGACATTAGGCTCTGCCTACACAGTACGTTGATGTAGTAACCTTTTGGAGAGGTGGAGGGAAACAAAAATGACTGTCTCCTTGGCATGTTACGTGCAGTTAATACAGGACATTTTGCCCACTTTGAGCAGCTTTCATAACGCACAGTAGGATTACCCTGAGCTGAAGAGGAGGTGGGGTGTGATCTGAGTCATCCTGTGGTGGAAGCACAGCTGAAACCTGCCCGGTTCAGCGCATCAAAGCAAGGCAGATCTGATTGTAACGTTTTCCCCTGAGAGCATCGCTCACCTTAAGCCCTGCCTTGTTTCGGTGTTCCTGGAATACAGGGCTAACGAGGACCTTGCAGTTGCGATGGCTTCTCACCAGCAAAAGGCTGTTGCACTTTTCTGGCAATGGGCAATGGCTCAGGGGCGAGGTGCCCCGGTACAGCCGCGGCACAGGGATGGGGGACAGCGTAGGAGCATCCTGTGGGGCTGGCCGAGGCCTCTGCTCTTCTCCAAGGACTTAGTCCTGTCCTTTCCCTGCCGCTGCGCTCCTGCTGTTTGCTGCAGGCCTGCAGCTGGATTTCCAACCTGGCTGGGGTTTGCACGCAGAAATCAGTACTAAAATCCCATGAAAATGGGGTGGAAATTAAAACGGAGTTTTACTACCGAAAGCTATTTTTTTTGTTAATACAAAAGAGATCGACACCCGCTGCAAAGCAGCGCTTGTAGGGCCTGCTGGGCACCAGCCACGGTGCTCGTTAGAGCTGCCCCTTGTAGCGGCGATGTTTCACGGCAGGGCAGCTGCAAAGCGTTGGTCGGGGGCAAAGCTCTTCACATGGTGGGGCCGCTGAGAGACCTGTGACACCTGGGTGCTGCTCTGCTGCATCGGTCGCTGCCACCTCAGCTGCCGGGCAAAGAGTGCTGGCTGGAGTGCTGAGAGCTAGCACCCAGCGCTGCATCTTAGTGCGTTTTAACTCAAATAAAGAGAAACTACTGTGACTGGAAAGCCGCCGCCGCAGCAGCAGCAGAGCCGCCGTGTAAGGATGTGTTCTGCAGAACCGAGAAGCTCAGTGAGTAACAACGGGATAAAGGATGTTTCTGATGATTGATTTGAATCCTGGCGAGATCACAGAGCTAAGAAGTCATTTGAACTTCTGGAAATTGCTTTATGCTTTCTGCTGGATTGGCAGCCCTGGCAGGACCGAGCCCTCCCCTGCGGTAGCGGCTGGGAGGGGGCCGGGCGCGCGTCGCAGCCGGACTGCCTGGTCACAGCGGCGTGCTTTGGGAAGGCAGGACCCATCCCTGCGATACGGAATTCCTCATCCAGGGTTATCCATCCCCAGCCTTTCAGCAGCGCTGCATTCATCTCAGAAACTGAAGTAAGTTCATTTTAATTTCCTTTCATGACGCTTTTCCGGGAATGGAGACTGGCTGGCACAGGAAGCTGAGGCACGGCAATGACCACTACCTGTGCTCTCAGCTCCTGCTGCTCTTCAACCACAGCCTTATCTCACTCCTCTATCTGAGGGAGGTCTCTCTCGCTGTATCACACCTCTTGCTTTTTTATTTTCTAGCTAATAAGCCTGCCTTTATAACTTTTCAAACACTAAAATGCTTTTTAAACGTCTCCCTCGTAGGCTGCGCTTTTCAGTAAGCGATCGCAAGTGGCCCTGGCCTGTGTAACGTCTTAACAAAAAAGAAGCAAAAGGTAAGCTGATTGCCGTGATGTAATTTGGAGATTGCTAGATACATCCAGTAGCCTTCTGGCCACCGGGAAAACGATCTGAACCTGTGGCTCCAGCGGTCAAATTTATTCCAATTTATTTGAAATATGCAGGTTTTTTTGAAGGTAATGTTTAAGCTGAGGAAGAACAACTGTCATTTTGATATGTTTGAAATTCTGGAGGTTCTGGAGAGACTGTGGCTTTTGAAGGATAACGTGCCTGGCTTTATGGAGGATGGATGCAGGTCACCTTCCTCCAAAGGTGTGGGTTGGTGCTGATGGGGTGAGCTCGGTAGGACGGGCCTCGTGCTTATCTGAGAGGGGGATTGCTGGCAGCCCAGGTTGGGGAGATAAGGCAGATGATGCTTGTACAGATAGCTGAGGGGAGGGAGGCAGGGACGGGACTTGCCCATTATTTCTGTTGTATTTGGTTTCTCATGGTAGGTGGTTAAATCTGTACTCTGCCGAGGAGCTCCTGCACCGAAACTTTTGACCCCGTCATGAGGACGGAGTAGGAACATTTAATTGCAAGTAATAAAAATTTAAAAAAACTTGCATGTGAAGTGTATCACAGATAAAATATGCTTCAAGGCATGAGAGCCCAGGACTTATGGAAGTTGTTAGAGTGAAGATCGTGCTGCTGCCAAGAATATTTGATCCAGATTTTTTTTTTTAAATTTTTTTTTTCCATTGCCTTTGAGAATGCTCAGAGCATTCTGCTTTAAAAGCTTCAAAGTCTGGATGAAGATTCAAATAACTTAGGAAATTGGATATAGAGAATTGGGGTTGCTTCAGGATTGTTTCTGAGCAGAATTAGATTGGGTTTCTGTAGATCTCAAGTCTTTGGGAAATAAATGCTTCTATACCCTTTACATAAGGTTACTGTCAGTGGTCATGGTACTTCTAGTCCATGGATTGTTGATGGGCAGTTAGCTCAAACAAATGAATTAACACTTGCCATGTCCTCCCTTGGCTCTTTTTTAATCTGGTATTTTTAAATTATTTTTTCCATTTTGTCCAGTAGTTAGTGCTATTATTATTAGAGCAAGGTGTGACTTCTTTTGATAGCTCTCTGCTATACAGCTCATAGCATTCATGACTCAAGGAAGTGGCTAACAGCTCTGTGTAGCTTAAAAAAAAAACAAAAAAAAACCCCAAAAAACAAATCTTAAAATATTTCAGCTATGATAAACAGGTACTGTAACCTCAGTGCCTGTTGTATTTCCCCACTCTCTGATAAGGTCGTGGGAAGAAATAATTTACACGATGAAGTTATCTGACTCTGTTTCCTTTGGGTCAAATCCTGCGGGCTAGACTTGTGCGAGTCTTCTCACTAACAAAACTCGGAGCAGGAGGGCTTCGACAAGCAATTTCAGGTTGCTGAATGGTATCAGTAGTCATCCTAAATTATGCCTCTTCGTTCTTCCATAGAAGTATTGGCATTAAGTAGAACCTGCGTGAGAGTCCTTATTTTTAAAAACTTTGCCCAGCTTTGGTTGTTTTATCACGATACATACTCTGATATCTTAAAAGACACCGGGGCGCTGGGGTACTATTAATTTTTTACATTTTCATAAGTTTTATTTGGTTGTTTCACCCTGGAGAAGTGTGGCTTTGACCTTGAAGAGTTTATGGGTGACTTGAGGCTCATAGGGCATGGCCAGCAGAGCCCCACCGCCGGGAGTGGTCAACCTGTTGCAAACCTTTCTGTCACCCCACGCGTGAGCCGTGCAGTTCACCTGACGCAGACTGCGGGCAGGCACAGTGGAAGTCTCACTTGGTTATCATCCACCTGGTTTTCTGAGGTGACCCGAGAAAGCTGAAAGTAAAGGGAGGCCCAACTGACCTGCTAATTGCCATGTTCTGTGACGTTCATCCAGCACTGGAAGTGCAGGAACTGAAGATTGATTTGTAATTTGCACCCAAACTCTGATTCAACTATCAGAACAGAAGCTGGCGATGTTGCTTGTTTCAAGTTAAAACCTCCTGAGATGTGTGGAATATCGTATTCAGAGAACTTGTCCAGCTGCTGTTGCTCGTTCTTGTAAGGGTTGGCAGTGCAAGGCCGGAGCTGGCTGTGGGCAGGGAGGGAACCTCTGGGTTAGTGCCCTCTCCACGGGCATCCGCTGAGCGTGTTGGAGCCGCTGCCCCAGGATCCCAAAGCTGCGTGTCCGTGGCGTGTCAGATGGGCGGTAAGAGGGGATTATAGGGGATAGTAGGTTTTTTTCCCCCTCTTGATGAACTTAAAAACCAAATATGAATCATGCTAGGGGTGCTGCAGGACTTCTGATCAAGTCCATGGCATGCCACAGTTTCCAAGGTAAGCCCAAGGATCCTGTTCAGAATTCTAAAAACTAAATTGAATTAAATTAAAATTACTACCTTGGAGGAGGCACTGGTGCAGGCTGGGTGCTCGACAGAAAAACCCAAATGTATCTCAGCAAACCTGACCACAGGAGGAAATAAAAATACATTTTCCACTAAGAGCATCTTAAAATCATGGACTTCTGCAGAATAGGTGACTTTCTGATGATTAACATTACTGTCCTGTCAACCACCCTGGTTCATCCACTGACTGATGTAGTTGTCTCTGGTTTTGTGAGATTCCGAGCATATGGATCAGCCCTTCAGGTGTGGGTTTGAACAGGCAGCTCCAGAAACCTTCGTGGTTTGGCCTGTTTTTTCTCCTGAGGTTGGTCAGGAGCACTTTTGTTCATCCCTAGTTTGTGAAGCTAAGCTAGGTGCTCTTCAATTGCTTTCTGGTTTGTAAACTGAATTGTTCTTTGAAATGGCTGGGCTGGGCAGGTGAGGGAGCTGCATCCCATCAAATAAAACCCCGGGATTAAGGTAAAATCACAGTTAAATAACATTTAACAGTGGCTTCAAGAATCAAAAACATCGGAAGATATCCAGTTTAAAAGTGGTGTGGTTTAAACCTGGTGCTTTTTGAAGTCTTCTGGAAGGTGAGGTGGAGCTGAGTATATAAGCAAATTCAGATATTACTCAGCAGCTGCCCCGAGAAGGTTAGTAGTTGGTTGCATTTACTGTATGTGCTGTGAATAATTTGAGTACAGTAATTCAGCAGGTTTATTTCTTTGTGTAGGTCCCATCCTTTCATGCACGACCACAAAAACTCATCCTTGAGTTGGTCGATGGAATATGGCATTTGAGAAACCTGCTGCAATTCAAATCATGTGGGTACTTCAAATATTTTCATAGGCCTCGAGCTTTGTCAATTTATCATTTCAGTTCAATTTTCAAAGATCCCTGTGATGTGGGTGTTTGCGAAGTGCTCATCTTGCATGGGATGGCGAAAGACGCCGACAGCTAACCCGAGCCCCGTACCACCCCATCTCCGCTGCTGGTTTAACCTGGAGATGCCTGATGGTTTCTGAATATGCTAGAAAACTACTTATGTTTGGGCTGAAACACGACAATATGACATGTTTTCTCTCCACGTGACTTATAAATGCTGTGCCTCCTTCTCCCTCTTAACACCTTCTAGATGCAAAAATCTAGACTGGATGTTGGTTGATGATTAAAGTGTTGTGGGAAGTGGTGCAAGCCTTCTGGTTTGTGTGTGTATATGAATTATGTCTGGTTTTACATGGGTGATAAATTCTACTTTCATGATAAGTCATTTCCATGATTGTAAGCGACTTCAACACAAATTCTTGTCCAAAAGCGATAGATGTTTGGTAGGCTGTGAGTACAAGAACGGTGCACCGTGTTCAGCGGCAGCAAAGGTCTAAGCACCAAGATAAGATTTATCTTGCAAACAGGTATCTGCGATATTTCTGAGTTAGAAGACCGGTTGACTCCGTCATGTTTTATCACAGTAGTTTCCAATTCCGGTCTCAGCCTTTTGTTGGGCTTAGAAGAGCTACAGATTTTTAACTGAGAGCAGCTAGATGCGTTATGGTATGTGCCCTTTGTCTTTTGGCTCACTTTTATGGCAAACGTGTATTTCCCTCTGTGTTTAGAGAAGTCACCAGCCTGGGTTGCCCCATCTTCTCTTAAGTCTTGAGGACAAAACCCTTGCAATGAGTGCTGCCTGTGAATCCCACTGCTTCACTGCTGCCTGTACGCACCGAAACAGCATCAGGCAGGGAACCCTCGGGAGCCCCATCATCCACGAGCGCTTGTATCTGCCACCTTGGGATTGTTGTTGCAGGCTGGGAGTACTGGTGTTGCTGTGGCCAGAATTGCGCCTTTTTAAAAAAGCTTTTCCCCTTTTATGTCTCTGCCTAAGACTCAACCGTTTTGTGCGTATATCAGCAAAGCAGCATCTGGCACCTGGTTTGTACTGATGTACTTAGAGTTATGCAGGGTCTCATGCAAGGAATATTATGCTCTGTATTTTTTTTGAAGCATATGATTCAGCACCAGTTTGGATCTCATCATAAACTGTATAAATGCTGTATACTGAAACAGTCTGAAAAAAACAAAGCAAAAAGCTGTTCGTTATGCTGGGAGAAGATACTGTGACCGAAGCAGCAGGCACATGAAACCTCAAGATTTATATGGTTAGGTTTATGTCAAAGCTCATCGTCAACCACTAGAAATTAAAAGCAATGATTTTAGTGCTGAGGCGTTAAAGCAGACAGGGAGAACAGTGGGTGTCACGTCTCTTCCCTCCCCACGGGTTGCTCTGAGGGGTTGTGCTGGTTCCCCTTACTGTGTCCACTTGTGGGCTTCTCAGTTCAAGAAGGACCAGAAGCTACTGGAGAGGGTTCGCGCAGGGCTGCTAAGATGGTTAAGGGCATGGAGCACCTACCATATGAGGGAAGGCAGAGAGAACTTGGGCTGTTTAGCTTGGTGAAGAGGAGACTGAGGGGGGATCTTATCAATGCTGATCAATATCTAAAGGGTGGGTGTCAGGGAGATGGGGCCAGGCTCATCTCAGTGGTGCCCAGTGACAGAACAAGGGGCAATGGCCCTAAACAGAAGGCTCAACCTGAACGTGAGGAAATACTCTGTGTACCCTTACTCTGTGAGGGTAACAGAGCCCTGAGACAGGCTGCCCAGATAAGTGGTGGAGTCTCCTTCTCTGGAGACATTCAAAAGCCACCTCGACTTGTTCCTCTGTGATCTACTCTAGGTGATCCTGCTCTGGCAGGGTGGGTGGACTAGATGATCTCTAGAGGTCCCTTCCAACCCCTACCACTCTGTGAATCCCCGCTGAACATCCCGGCCCTCGAGCCACCCAGCAGCCCTCTGTGGGAACCCTGGCCCCAGTCCCCAAAGTGTTCCAATGGTCTGTGGGCCAGGGCTGGGGTTTCTGCCCCTTCGTGGAAAAAGCCCCACAAACTTCAAGCCTTACTGCCGACCTCTGGTGACATAACGACATTTCACATTCGATAACTCTGCGTGATAGAAACGACAATACTTGGCCATGCTCGTTACATAGTTTTAATTGCTGTGTACAGTTTTAATTTGCCTGCTTGAATTAACACTTAGCAAAGACTCGGACTGGTAACAGCCACTTCTTACCCCCCTCCCACCCTCCTCCTCGCTGCCCAGGCAGCTCTTCCCTAGAACAAGCCTTTGCGGTGTTTCCACTGGTTATGGCATCTGCATCTGCTGTCCGGATGCAAACCCCACTCACTTGTCACGATGTTGCTGCAGTTCTGCTTCTCGTTGACCCATTTCAAGAATTCTTCCAGACTCTCTTTAAATAGTGAGAAATTTGTGTTTGTGTCCCATAAGCAATTTCTGTCATTGGATGAAGATTTCTAAGGGAAAAGAGTAGACACCGATGCACAAATTACAGAGGAATTCCACCCAAATACTTCCTCAGCTCGCTGGGATGGAGGATGAAGCTGGCTAGCTGCCCTTCACCAGCCCCAAACCATTTCACACAGTTCTTACTAATTGTTAGTCAAATGAGTCCTTGCTATTTGTCTTCGACCTTCAGGGTACTCCAGATATTTGGGGTTTTTGGGGGGGTGGGGAAGTTATCTGCTAAACTGGGAGAAGAGAAGTAAGGTCAAAACATTTCTCTTGTAATGTCCAAATCCTGGGGACAGAGAGGGAATGTGGGATCCCACAGCATCACACCCTGCTGGTTCTTAGCGCTGAGCAGGAGAGGATCCCGTTGCAGCGGGGTGGAGCTCAGCATGCATTTGGTTAGGTGATAGGTTTAGACCTGGTTTCTTCTGCAACCTGCACTAATTAGCAAATTGGTGCAAACCCGGGTTCCTTCCTAAAGCCTGCTTCTCTGTTCCAGGGAAATGTCTAAGCACAGTCATTTCTCCAAGTACAGCCGCTGGCAGAACACACAAACCCTATTTTCTGTCCCCTTATTTTCTCTGTCTTTCTCTCTTTTGTATTCAAAAGGCAGATTCCTTTCTCAGTAATATTCTGGGTCTGTATCTTTTCTGCTATTTATTGCCCCATTCTTCCTGAAGGACAAGCTGTACAGGTCATTATTAATCGCACCTAATAAATAATCTTCATTACTCCAAGTCTGGATGAACCATATTATTATAGTCCGTGGAAGAACAAATTTGGGCAGGTTAGACAAACCTCGAGCTCCTTCACTGAGGCTGCTGCTGGTCCAAAATTAAAGAGGAGGAACAGTGTCTTTGCTAACAAATCTCAAAACTTGGAATTAGAATTTACCAAAAAGTGAGGAATAAGTGACAGGTGAAGTCTTGCGAACAACTTCCACTGATGTTTCTTGAATTCCTTCAGGCAAATTAACTTTCAGGGAAGCTTGGGGGTTTCTTTCAAATCATAAGGGCAGCTCCTGAGACTTCTTCAGCATCTCTATAGATGCAGTGAAAGAATCATGCCTTATCCTGTGCAGCAGTGGAGAAGGCATTGGTGCAGTCCAGCAGCTGCCGCAGCATTGCCCAGCTGGAGAAGGGGCCACGGCTTCTGCTGCTGGATTGCTCGGCATGTGTCTGAGTGAGCTACCAGGCATCTGAACAACATCACCCGGTGCAAAAAAACCCAAACCCTGGATAAACAAGGAAATACTTGAAACTCAACTCCAATAAATAGTAAAAGCTTACCTTCAAAACTGAACAGATTTTTTCTAGGCTTTTCATATCTTTTTCAACTCTCTCCATACAATGATATTTGCTTATCTTCTCTAGTTCCACAATAAATTGTTTGGCATTATTGTGCGCACAAGTTTGGTCCTAGGAGCAAAAGGGAACATCAATAGCGTTCTCGTTTATAACCAGAAAGGACTGTCAATAAATCCTGCTGAATATGCGAACAGCTATTTTGCTCTGGAAATCGTAACTTCTTTTATCTGATCTCCTTTTAATACCTTCTTTTAAGAAGTCATGTTAGAAGTACATCTTCCTAACTATTATAACTGGAAACTTTGCAATGAGAATGGTCCAGTTGCTGTCAGTGGTGAATGTGACAACACTGGGAACTGGATTAAATTCCATCTAAATTGGGAAGTGACTTTTTTGTGTCTTTGCCTTTGAAGAAGGACGCTAACAGAGAACTGCTTTAACCATTTTTCCTTACATTGCCAGTCATTTGGAGACCAGGCTTGGCAACCACTAACAGAAATTTCTCGAGAAAATCATTAGAAAGAACCGATAAAAATGGAGGTAGGGCACACTATTCATCTTTGCTAGCAAATATAATGGGTTATTAGCAAAAATCATTGAAAAATAATGCCATTGCATTGGTATTTCAGGACAGCGAGAGGAGCACAACTGACAGGATGAGGTGGAGCCCTGGAGCTCGCTCCCAGCCCTGCTGGCAGGTCCACCCCAGCCAGCATTTTGTGTCTCGGACCTGCTATACCAGAGGTCCCACTCTAAGGTCCCTTTGGAGACTCTGGCTGATAACAATAGAATAGGAAACAACAGCTTCTTACCTTTACGTGAAGCGGTTTGAGCAGCTTCTCCTGAAAACAACAGAAATCTGTTAGTAAAAAGTTGGGAATCATCTCAAAAAGCAAATCTGGGGTGAGGGAAGTAGAAAATTATTTACTTTTATGGAGTCATTTTCAGCTTCAAGTAAGCAAAGCATTTCATCAATGATCGTTTCTTTAGTCTTGTTCTGCAGATGCGGCATTTTCTTCAGGGGAAGAAAGTAACCGAATGCCCCAGAGCTAGATAGCAGCAAGAAAAGGTGAAGATACATTGTAAAGGTGGTGTATTGGGGAGCTCGACCCTTTTTATCTGAAATGGGCTTTGAATTCAAGCTCATCTGTCTTGGCGCATACTAAGCTGGCTTATATAGAGAGGCTGAGTAAGTGCAGGATGTGATTACTATCTTATCTCATTCATAAATCATTAAAATAGGAAAGAGACAACAACTCGAGCAGTCAAATTAGCAGCGTATCTGATTTGAAAAACATTTATGATTGGTGTGCTGGTAAACTTCCTAAAGCCTCTAACTCCAGCGCAAGGCTTCGATGCAAGCGAGAGTGATGTGCAAGGGCACTGATGATGTACGTGACATCTGAGGAAATTATTCTGCTGGTAGTAACACAGCCATGAAGCCGATTGTTTACCATCAGATGAGGCTACATCCTATGTTACTGTAAATTACTGCAGTGTAAGGATTTCAGCGTCTCTGGAGCTAATGTCAGCTGAAGATGGAGCCTGTAGGACCTAATCAGTCGCCTACATCCCTACAGCACGACATGGGCAGGAGCGTGGGGGCAGAGGGGTGGGCACACATGTATGCAAAACTGGCTGGTTTTCTACAGCAAGTATCTTTTCTTTGACCTGAAAAGAAAACGAAAGGTCGTTTGTTCATCGTACTTGGTGAGTGCGAGGGCTGGATCTTACCCTGACCTAATTAGTTGTTCTGACAGGGCGGTGCAAATCTTCAATTTCAGTTGTCAGCTGCAGCCTCTTGTTCACGGGGAAACGTTCGCCACCTCATTAATGGTACTTGGGCCTTTATCTGGCACTTCACAGAGGTCGTGAAGTGCTTGTTGTTATATGCACATGTGGACGTGTAAGTGAGTGGGGAGAAGGGCTGAAAGGACAGCAGAGCGTTGTGCAGCAGCGCGGTCAGGGGGTGCCATAGGGTGGGACCCTGGGGTGCCCACAGGAGGGGAGCCAGGTTTTCCCCAGCTTTTGGAGGACTGCAGCTCTCCCCAGTGCAATCAGCTAAGAGCAGAGTAAACACATGAGGGAGTTCCCTTCTAGATAACTCCGTATTTGAAGAGTGAAATTGCCAGGGCTGTTGCAGAGCGAGGGCTTAGATAACTCTGAGATAATGCAGCTCTAAAGAAAAAAAAAAAAAAGGTCTTAATTTGTTCCATGATAGGTGGCAATTAATATTGCAGTTAATAAAAGAAGTGTCATCGTGGGAGCGCTCCGTGAGGAATGATTTCTGCCCACCAAGAAAAGGGAAATGGCCAGTTCTCAGCGTTAGTGCCAACCGCACCTGCCAGCGCCGTGGGAGGTTCTGCAACCCGCCCTGGGAACACGGGTGCAGCCCGTGCTGCCTCACCTTGCTGTTTGCTCAATAACGGCCCTGACTCCTGCAGAGAGCTGTTAGGATGTCCTTTTACACTGCCACGAGAAACACCCTTGGCAAGAGCTGTTGGGAAGGGGTTAGGAAGAGCCAGGCTCTCGGCTGGAGCACATCAGCGCAGAGCTTTGCAAGTATCCCTGTCGGCCTCTGCCAGCTGAGGGTCTGGCCTGAATATGTCCCATCTGGTCCGGTTTCTATTCTAAATCTATACTGGATTTTTAGATCTGGTATTTCATAGAAAATATCTGATGAAGTGCAGAAGAGGCAGATGGGTTTTACCAGATTTGATTGGGGAAATCTTTGCTGCTGAGTCAGGGATACAGTTCACTTTGAATGGGCTTCGAAATGAAGGTTTGAGACCAGATGGTGTTGTAAGTTCTTTGTCTAGATATGTTTTGGGTTGTCCCTACTAGAAAATACATCTCTGCCTGTTAACCTTGGCCGTGTCCTGTGTGGAACCAGGAGTTGCCCTCAATGATCCTCATGGGTCCCTTCCAACTCTGGAGATTGTGTGATTCTGTGTAGTTCACTGTTCATTTAACTTCTCCAGGTTGCAGGGCAGATACTTGCCTTCTCTATTGCTGTGTGAAAGGTTCTTGTATAACAGCCACGTGGGAAATGATTGTCATGGCTGCACTTTCCACCCCTGCTTCAGGTCACCTCTCTGATGAAAGGCACGAATCATTCCCTCAAAGGGCAAAATGTTAGTACCAAACTGCTCCTCGTTCTCTGGTGTTCAGGCCCCCCCATTTCTGAAGAAAGCTCTTAGGAGACCAAGCAGCATTTGGCATCTGCAAGCTCTTTTCTACCAAGCACCTGAGATAGAGTTGATTAAAATGAGTCACTAAACCGAATGTTTAAATGTGCTAACCTGGCACACCGCAAGGTGTGAAAAACCGATGAAGGTATGTCTGTACTTTCTCCTACATAAACACCAACATCTCTTGCTAACAGTCTGTTCTGTTCCTCACCGCTGGAGGTGGGAGAGGAGAGGGGAGGACACGCTGTCTCCTTTACCTTCTCCCACTTCTGTCTGCACCATTTGCCCCAGGGAAGCTGCTGGCAGCAGGCTCAGCCACCATCCTGTTCTGCGCGAGGATTTAATAAGGAGATGCACCGGGTGCAAACCACTGCGTAGCCTGTACATTCATCTACGCCATAGGCAAATACTGACACCTACCAAGTCCAGGCATTGAATGATTTTCATACCAGATACCATCTGGAACAATGTCGCTCCTTTCAATACTCACCCACTTGGAAAATATACCCTGACTTAATGTCAAATAGCTTTAAAGCTGCTGGAGAGGAGTAGCAAGATGTTATCGAGAGGCTGAAGCTCAAAGAAAGCAGCTCCCTGTGCCGTGCACAGGATGCATCTTTCAGCGATGCTGCAAGGGCCGGATGTAGGTGCCGAGCCCTCGCGCCCTGCGCTGCCTCTCCGCTCACAGCCAGCATCTTCTTAGGGGCTTCAGGCCTGAGATGGTTGCAGCCGCACCGTTCTGCTTTTAGCTTTTCCTGGACTGAGAGGCAAGAAGCTGCTGTACCTTATTAAAGCCTTTTGGTAACAAAAAGGTGGTTTTTAACACAGATACTCTAAACGGGACTGCTCACGTTTGTAACCCGCTGAACAGTGTCCAAGGGTGTTGGCAGAGGGGGTGCTGAGAAGCTGGGAAGCACAGAAAATTCTCCACAGTAGTGAAAAATAATGAACGTGAAAGTCTGGGAGTTTGTACAAAGAGGTGACACCTCGGTCAGCTGGCCTGGCTGGGCGCTGCAGGGGATCCTGAGCAGGAAAAGCCCTTTTTCAGGCTCGTTCAGAAAACAGCCAGTCTGAAATCTTCCTCCTGTGACACTTGGGAGCCCTTTGGAGCAATGCCAAGAAAAGGCTGATGAAAAGCCTGAGGGAGCAGCAAGCTGGCAGCTCCTCCTGTCTCCTCTGGCTCGTGGCATCGGTCCGGCAGCACCGGGGGGACGTGCAGCAGGCAAGGGCTGCCACCTAGAGAACGGCCACCGCTAGTTGCAGACAGGTCGTTATTTTCTCGTGCTTGGAGAAGAAACACTTGCCAAACCCCAGCACATCCCGTGCGTGCGGGAACTGCAGCAAGGTGAGCTGCCTGCTCTGCGATTACCCCAGCCTGAGAGCCTGAGGAGTTGCCTGGGTGAGATGACCTGATTTAGAGTGGTAGCAATTTAACCTGTATTTGCACTTTACCAAGCGATACGGAAGGTGGTGTCTGGGGTGACTGTACCTGCCGTTCCCCGGGTACCCGCCAGCGATGACGGCAGATTCAGTGTGCTCTAAGGGAACCATTTTCCAACCTTCCTTCCCACCACGAGCAGTGGTCCGCAGCATCTCCCAGTAGTCCTGGCCTGCTGTTCGGTCCCCCTCTCAGGAGATTTGTGCTAACAAATGTATAACTTGCTTTGGAAGCAAACTGAGCCTTTGGCCATGCTTTCCTGCATCCCACAGGATCGTGGCCCCTCTCCTAGCAGCGTTTCCCTCCCTGGAAGGTTGTAACTGTTCCTCTTTCTCACCCAATTCCAAACAGGAGCGCAGCTTTGGATGCAGTCCGTCGGATTGTGATCCAGCTCTCCAAAGAGCTTTCAGCCTGTGAGCTGGAGGCCACTGACCGTCCTTGAGGACCAGCTTTTCAGCAGGCTTGTGGAGACAGGACTAACACATCCCCTCGGGTCTCTCATGACACTGTCCTAAGGCGGGCACCGTCCCAAAGCACAGCTATGCCCAGGGTCACCCTCCTTCTGCCCTCTCACCTGCTCACAGCATGAGCTGCTTTGACTTAAAACCTCTGGGTTTAGTGATAGGACCCGAGGGAACGGCCTGGAGCCGCCCCAGGGGAGGGTTAGGGGGGAGATCAGGAGAAGGTTCTTCCCCCAGAGGGTGGTGGGGCCCTGGCACAGGCTCCCCAGGGCAGTGGTCACCGCCCCGAGCTGGGCTGAGTTCAGGCAGCGTCTGGCCAACGCTCTCAGCCATCTGCTGTGATGGGGCTGGGCCTGTGTGGGGCCAGGGGTTGGGCTGATGGGCCTGGGGGGGCCCTGCCAGCTCGGGAGATTCTGAATCTATGATTCTACGAAAGCCACCAAACACATCGAACCTCCTTTTCTGCGCACTCTGTAGTTTCACAGGTATTGGTTAATGCTTTATTCTTGACTGCGTTGGGGAGGCAGGGTGATGATGGCTGAACAGTGGTTGGATGTTTTTCCCCCCTGTTCATACAATGACTGTGTCTGCCTTCCCCCACACTCAAGAAACTCCTCTTCAGGTGTTATTAAAAATATTAGCTAATTCTTCAAACATGTTGGTAAGGAATTCCTGCAGATTCCAGCATGGATTTCCCTGCCTCTCCAACCTGCCCTTTCCCGCAGGCAGTGTGGTGTGCGGGGGATCCCACAGGCACCCACGGCTTGCGCGAGCGCTGCTCTCTGCTAAATTCTCCATGAATCGTGGGATTCAGGGAATTTTTCTCAGGTGTTCGGTGGTGCCTGCAAAAGTAGATAAAGGCGATGGGCTGGGCTGGGATTGCTTCCTGAAGGTGAAACTCCAGTGGGAGAATCCCCTTGGAGGGAAGGTGTGTGCCCAACAACCCCGATGGTCCATGGAGACCGGCTGCGGGCTAGCGCTGCCCCCCATCCCCACCCCAGGTAGGGTTTTATGGCTGGTTGCTAAATTTTGGCTTTCTAATGTGTGGGTGAATCTTCTTGAAATCAGAATAGCCAAGCTGGTGGGAAAGGAGAGATGCTGCAGTGAGACCTTTGCCGTGAAGTGAGAGCAGAGAGAGAAACAAAACCCTGCCTCACTATTTAAGTGCTGCTTTTACCCAAATTTGAAAACGCACATGGTCTGAGGTGGTTCTGGACCTCACGGTGGTCCTCTACACGGGGGTGTCAATCGTCTGTGGAATATGTAACCAACAGATGTACTGCTGAATAGAACCCCCCTCCAAAACCATCAAAATATCCCTGGCAGAAGACCCTGATTGCCTCAATCTTGCTTTTTTTAGGTAGATCATTCCTTCAGTCACCATAAACCGTCACCAAATAAAAAAAATTATTATAATAGCACACTTGTGCAGGAGATTTATTTTGCACAGATTCTGCTAGAGTTGGGTTACGTCTCACAGAGTTCTGTGTACAAGTTTCCCAGGTATTCACCTGTACAAGGTGCAGGGGCACCGTGTCGGCAGCACGCGGCTGTGAGGAAACGCCGTGTTTCCACAGCTTGCACGGCATGTTTTATACGTTTTGAAATGCTCGTCACTGTAGCACAGCCATACTCTTCGGGTAGTACGGGTACTTAAGTAGCAGTTGCATCCTTTTACAAGACTCTCCTCTGAGAAGCCCCTGACCTCCTAAAGGGATGTGAAACTGCTCTGAAGGCATCTGGAAACTTCAGCTGGAGGAACAAAAAGCTGAAATTGCCCGAGTGCGACAGCACTGGGGCGTGTTATACGGAGACTTCATTTGGCTGAAAATAAGAGGCTCTTAGTCATCAGCTTTAATTTAGGCAGTTTATCCCCACGGGCGACTCGTAAGGCTCAGTGAAAGCCATTTCACTTTCGCAAGCCCTGAGTGGGTAGGAGCTGTGCCCTAAGTTTGCAGGCAGTCTTTTCAAGGGTTTGCTAAGGTTTGGTGTCTTTGAGAGCTGCCTTTGGTCGTGTTCAATGGCAGCTCAGGGGCGCGGGTGCCAGCGGCATCCAGCCATGCCACGGGCTGCATCCCAGCCCCGGGACTGGTCCTGGGAGCCGAGAGAGAGGTGGTGGTGCTGGGCACCAACAGTCCCCATCCCCATCCCACGGGGTGGCTCTGCCCTGGCTCTGAGGGCGCTTGGGCGATGCAGAGCCGAGCCCTGGGGCTGTGCCCTGGGATCGTGTGCCAGAGAAGTAGTGACGGCAGCCCCCACACTGGACCCCCCGAGCTCCTCCTCACACACCACTGAACAGCAGGTTCTTATGGTAAATAATAATTTATTGTAATTTATGGTAAAAATAAATAATTTGAAGTTTCTACAAATACATAGAATAAATAAATATTAATAGATACATGAATAAATAGTAGCTCCCAATAAGCTTACTCTTTGGAGTAAGGGTACACATATGAGGATATGCAAAGCTCAGGTCTCCCGACAAGCTGGACCATGGGTTCAGACTTCTCTGAAGACTACGCTGAAGGGACATAGTGGTTCAGGAACCTTAATAAATATTCCAAATCATTGAAATTGTCCTCCTCTTCCTCTGCCTTCCAGTCCTCTTCCTTGGGAGAAGACAGAAAGGAGAAGAGTTAAAAGTTGTATTCTGTTCCCTGACTGTAGTTTTTTTCTTAACAATGAATTTTAAGACCACAAAGGCTCTGAGGAAGAGAGCGGGGTAGGACAGCAAGTGACACGAGTGAGCAGAGAAGGCACCAGGGCCATGGACAAGCGACAGCTCTTGGCTGGGAACTGCTCCCACCAGCCCCCCGACCAGGAGGCAGCCGTGTGCTTTAGTCAGGCACTGGTGCTCAGCGCGGTCAGGACAAACCCCGCGGTGTCTTTTACAGTCATCTATACAACACAAAATAGCAAGAAGAAAATCCAACCCAAACGTACCATGAAACTGAGGCAGGGCTTCATGGTGTTCCGGATTGTCTGCAGGTTATGGGCTATTAGTGTCTCCTCCTTCTCTTTGCTGTTTCTCAGGGCTTCAATAAATGCTCCCAGATAGGTGGTTAGGTTCCCTCCTGCCTCCACCACGTTGTTCTGGAATAACAGAGTAAGTTTAGTAATTTCTGTCTTTTCTGTACTCTGTTGCTGGCACAGGTTATATCACGTTAATGCAATTAGAATGTCTACACAAGAAGTATTGTCGCACAACAACATTTTGTAGTAATCTTGGACACCTTAGAGTAGGAAACCAACTCTGCAACCCAGTGCTTTCCCCCTGCTGAGGGCTGACGTTACCTTCAAAAGCTTCAGGGTGAGACTGTAGAGGTGAAACCGGGCAGGATCAGGCACCTTTCGCTTTTTAATTGCCTCCTGGGCAGCACTCAGGCACAGGGAGGCAGTGATGCTGAGGAGCACCTCCACCCTCCGAGGCTGCTGCCTGCTCTCAGCCTCTCCTGAGCTTCCCCGGTGAAGCGCGGTGCTGATACCATTGCTGGCATTGCGCTCTAACAATGCGGGTGGTTTTTTTCCGGAAAAGGCACTTTTCAATGGCAGGACGGTGCCTGCCTCCCCCTGACTTCAGAAGATGGTCAGTTCTGGCTCTGTGCCCTGAGCAAAGATAACCAGCGCCGGCTAGAAGCAAGCCTTCACCTACCACTGCGCTGAAGGCAGTAGCCCCGAGCACTGGTTTTTCAGGGAATAACTGGACGGAGGAGGGTCCGTCTGGGGGAAGCTGAGCCCTGCACATCACCTCTCAGCACACACAAGCTCAGCTCCCTCCGGCGCAGCGCTCCCGCAGCGCCCGTGGATGACTTGGTTGCAGTGTAAAACCAGTCTTAGAGCAGGAGAGCTTGCAGACGTCCTGAGTGGGCTTTGACAGTAGCTGCTTTCCCCTTCCGCCTCAGAAAGCACACTACTACCCACACCACGAGCACACAGCACTGCAACGGGAGCCAGAAAGTGATCTTACCCCAAGCGTGATTTTGCTGCTGCCCTGAAAGAGAGTGACAAAAGCCACGTTAGCAGGTTCTCCGCTAGCGCGAAAAGTCAGACACGAGGAGAGCGATGCAAAGAAAAGAGAACAACCTTAGACTTTAGTGTCTGAGTGATGCTGAGGGTTTCCTCCACGAGGGACCTGGGAGTGCAGGCGGTTCCGGTGGTGAGTGGCATGGGCGACGCGAGGCACAGCGCTCCGCAGGACAGCAAAACCGGGATCAGGTGCAGCATCGTGGCGAAGGTGCTGTGCTCCCCTCCTTGGACTGGGTACGGCTGGCTCCCGGCTTCTTCTTATACACGCGCTGTTGCGAGGAAATGATTAATACCTCACCACAAATATGCCTAAACTGAAGGCGAGTAGTCACCTGTAGAATGGAAGTTGTTAGTTTCTTATCTGATTTAGGAAACTACATTTCTAAAATAGGGTTCCCCCATAAGTCCGGTAGGAGCTGTGTCACTCAGGCGCTTGAGCCAATGCTGGTTTTAGATGCTGAAACATTTTAATGAACTGATTCTGTCTGAAGATTGGTGCAAGATAAACCAGGGCTACCTAAATGTCTCTCAGATCTTTACATTCCCATTCACCCTCCTCAGTATTTACAGTTACACTAATAATACTCTGATCCTTGCTAATCAATGCTCCTGCCTTGTTCTGGGTGGTCATCATAAGGAGTCAGAGAATGGGACCATAGAATGGTTACGGTTGGAAGGAACCTCAAAGATCATCTAGTTCCACCCCCTGCCATGGGCAGGGACACCCCCCGCTGACCAGGTTGCCCAAAGCCTCATATTCAAAGGAACTCCATGAATAACTCAGTGGTACCATGCTAACAGATAAATGACAAACTTGAGGGGCCTCCTGAGACCCTGCGGTGCCCATGTGGGCTCGGCGACGTGCCGGGGAGAGGGAGCAGCCCAGGGCTGCTGGGGCTGCTCAGCGTCGTGGCAGGGGCAGACAGGCTGCTCCTTTGCTGCGGTTTAAGGAGCATTTGCCCTGTTTCCACAATCTCCTGAGGAGATTGAGACCGTTTGGGCTGTATCTCCATATACTTCGTCTGGAGGAATCTGGGTGATGGGCTTGCATCCCGTTGGTGATGATCTTGGCAGAATTGCCCCTCAAGCTCAGGGTGGGCTCTGGGGTGGCTGTGGTGGGTCCTGGGTGCGCAGAGCCCTCTCCTGCCCTCGGCCTCTGCTGGGGAGGACAGCGGGGCTGCCCTTGCCGTCTGCCCCTGCTGCACAGCTCCTCTGCACTCACACCAAGAGGATGAAAACTGTGCCGGGATTACATCTGCGGGACATCGCTTCTTCACTATTCAAAAATTCAGAATTTTTTGTTTGCGTGTTTTGACTGCAATTTAGGCGTTGCTGTTTCAATACTGCAGGAGTTTTACTATCTAATTAACGCTCTTTAATGTGCATTAGGTTTTCCTACCCTGAACAAAGAAACATCAAGTGGTACGTAGCTGTAGTGTACTGTGCTCCCTCCTCCTCGGGCGAAGGCGGGTGAGCCACATGCCCACGTGTGCCATCCTCAGAGCCCAGGTGCTGCTGTTCCTAAGCTCATGTGGCATTTTCCTACTTGTCCCTGAGCTGGCGTTTCACCGAGCATGTATTGTAACTGCAGTGCTTCCCCTGCACGGTACTAATAACATCAGAAACCACCGCGGTGTTAGCTACAAACCAGGTGCTGGAGATGCTGCTGGGCACCTCCCTCCCCTGAGGAGCTGCCTTCATCAGTTCTTTGCTTTCAATCATTTGGCTAATTGGTGAGTAAGGCATCTTCCCTGCCTTCCCCACAGCTCAGCGTTTAGGAGCCTTCGGGTGTGAGCTGGAGGAGCTGCCCTGAAGGCAGAAGCCGAGCCGAGCAGACCCTGCTCCCCAGCGTGCCCCGACTCTGCTGGTGCGGGAACTGGAGTGGTTTTCCTGCCCCGTTGGAGTCACCCTGATATTCCCAGTGTTTCCCTGTAATCAGCAGATTGGTTTTACTCCAGAGTTGAGGTTAAACCACTGTGTGCTGCCTTGGTGGGGCAGCGTCCAGCAGAATCCCCTCCAGGGATTTGCATCAGTTCAGCCAGATGATGGGTGAACGGTCAGGAGGACCAGTCACCACAGCTGGTCTCTGCTAGGAAAACCCTGTTCTCCTGCTTTTAATGAGTTCGGGAATAGCGTGGGTCCTTCCAGTAGTACCTTGCGTTACACACCCTGGGAAGCAGAATTGCACCTGAGACTCAGATGCTCACCCCATCTCTGCTGCCTCCGTAGTCAGCGGGCGGTTCGGGACTTTGCACCTTGCGCTGCTGCGGCTGCTGGAGGTAGAGCGGAATACGGTGTGATTTAAAGGGGAGCGATGGATGGAACGCGTCGCACGGAGGAGGGTACGTTCTGCTACCATAGATTGTAGCCACGTTCATATCGCAGGGAAGAATTTCTTCCCTTGGAAGAGGCAGTAGGAATTAGGGCTGCAGCTGAACTTATCGGTGAGCATCAGGGATTTTGCTTCTATCTCAAAACTGGCTAAAGAAATGAAACTCCCCGCGGAGAGAGCAGAAGGGAAAGGTGTGGGCAGGATGGGTCTGCTGGAAAAAGCAGAACTGTGAAGCTAGGACTCCACCTTGTTCTCTATATTCTTTTTATAACCACTAGTGACATGCAAATACATTCTTAGATTGCAGCCACGGTGGAAAAAAAGAGCTGATAAAATCAAAAAGGAAGATGGAACTTGCCATATGCTTGTATACGCACACTGATCAGTTGGTCTGTCACACTGACTCATTTTTAAATATTCATGCAGAAATGAAACCGCTGTGACCACTCTGCTCTCATGGTAGGATCTGCGTTGACCTTTATTGCCTGTTCTGTACGGAGGGGATAGCTTCTGTAGGATGCTGAGATGTCAGGAGGGAGTTTCCAGTGAGGGCTCATGCAGCAGCACCTCTGTCCAACTCCACCTCCGCCAAGGAAAATGAGGAGGATTTGAGCTAATGAGATATAAATCTGATATGATTTCACTCCTAGGCAGAGCCAACTGAAATACCCTATGCTGGGTTTGCGTGGCCAGGTTTTGGTAGCGGGGGGGCCACAGAGGTGGCTTCTGCGAGAAGCTGCTGGAAGCTTCCCCTGTGTCCCACAGAGCCAACCCCAGCCGGCTCCAAGAGGGACCCGCCGCTGGCCAAGGCCGAGCCCAGCAGCGATGGTGGCAGCACCTCTGGGGTAACACTGAAGAAGGGGGGAAAAAACCCTGTGCAACACCAAAAGCAATTGCAGCCAGAGAGAGGGGTGAGAAGATGTGAGAGGAAAAACTCCGCAGACACCCTGGTCAGTGCGGGAGGAGGGGCAGGAGATGCTCCCGGCACCGGGGCAGAGATTTCCCTGCGGCCCGTGTAGGATCCCGCGCTGCAGTGGGTGGATGCCCAGCGGAGGCTGTGTCCTCATGGAGAGGAGCCCACGCTGGAGCAGGTTTGCTGGCAGGACTTGTGATTGCGTGGGGGACCCATGCTGGAGCAGTTCATGATGAGTTACATCCCATGGGAATGACCGCAGGCTGGAGCAGGGCAGAGTGCGGCTGACACCGTGGGATGGACTGACCACAGCCCCCATTTCCTGCCCCCCTGTGCCGCGGGGGGGGAGCAGGGACAGAAATGGGGAGTGCAGTTAAGCCCAGGAAGAAGGGAGGGGTAGGGGAAAGGAGTTTTAAGATTTGGGTTTATTTCTCATTATCCTACTCTGATGTGATTGGTAATAAATTAAATTAATTTTCCCCAAGTCGAATCTGTTTTGCCCATGATGGTAGATGCTGAGTGATCTCTCCCTGTCCTTATCTCGACCCACGAGATAATTCCTTGTATTTGCTGTCCCCTGCCCGGCTGAGGAGGGGGGTGACAGAGCAGCTTTGGGGGGCACCTGACCTCCAGCCAGGGTGCACCCACCACATACCCATATCCTCGTCAGACACAGAAATTAAGGAGCAGAAAATAGCGTGGCCCATTAGGAATTAACTGAAAGCTGAACAGAGAATTAACCGAGAAACTGAAAAGATAACAGAAAATTAGCTGAAAACTGACAGAAACTTTCACTTTTCTAAGCCTGGAGAAATGATGGGCTTAATTTTTATGAGCTGTGCCCTGTATGACTAGAGTAGAAATCCTGCTGAGAAGTCCCAGTGTAGTGACGGTATAGAGACCGCCCCTTCTGAGCAAAATTCACTCCCTGTGAAGGATTTGCTAGAGAGCGTCTGGGTCACGATCACATGTGTGATCAACATATGTTCCTCACCACATAGGAACCCCTTGAATGGACGTTCAGCCAGCTGGAGCATCTCGCGAGGCTGCCTGCCATATTAGGGGGAAAGCAGACGCTTCTGGGAGCTGTTTGACTGATTAAAATAATCTTCTTGCTCTCATTCCTCTATGAAAAGATTGGTCCTTGCCCCCCTTTCACTCCTCTGAACATCCTCTTCACACGAGTGGCAGGTTCCTATCTGTACATTCTTGCACAATCTTGAAATGTTTTTATTTCTCCCCAAATTCCTGCCCCCGCCACACCTACGGCTGGCACTGCACTCACACACCCCCCAGCAGACCAAGCCATCAGCCACGGCGGGCTCCCTCTTTGAATTCATCTCGAGCGTGGGAGGCTGAAGGGCTTTACAACGCTCTTTGGGCAGCAGCATCGATCCTGTCGTGCCGCGGTACTGGAAGGAGTTAAACGGCACCGTGTCTCTGTGGTCTGCCTCGGCAGAAGGAAGGAAACCCTGCTGCTCTGAGGTGCAGGGTGATTTTAACTGCTCTTCAGAAACAGTGAGAGTTGAAATCGTCTTCGCTGGTGACTCTGCTGGGTCGAGGCATCTGCAGCAGATGTGCAGCTCCACTCCCCACCCAAGGACATTCCTTTCGCGTTTCGTGCTCTGGCTGTGGTGGCTGGTCCGTGGCCAGCTGTCTGGACGGTGGGCTGTCATCTTTGGAAAGTGGCCCTCGGAGCGTGGGTCCAAGTCGGGCTAATTGAAGAGCAGAGGCTGCGCGCTTTGAAATAGGCTCTGAGCACAGAAAGATTTCTTATTTAATCAAAAGGTATTCCCCAAGGTTTGCATGACTTCCTCTGTAGCTACTCAAAAGAAAAAAAAGCAGCCTGTGATTCACAGAGGCATGCCCTTCCTTTGAAGGACCAGGGGAGAATTGTACAGACTAATGAAATCAGAAATGAGTCCAAAGCCAGCTCATTCGGCACATCTCGACCTCCTGACCCCCCACCCTCCGCTGCAATCCCCTTGGCTTTTGAGGCTCTGCCAGGATCTCAGTGTCTGATGGGGGTTAGCAGGGTCTGGATGCTTTAGGACTCATGGACCTTTTTGTAGGTACCCAACTTTGGGAAAACAAGGAAAATCTCCCTGCTTGCTCAGAGAGATGTTGTCCGGGAGATCCGCAACAAATTCCTTACCTTTCAGGCAAAATAAGACATAAGTTCTGGATTTCAGTGTTAAATTATGGAAAATGAGATGCCTGTACTGTCAGAAGAGATTTCACAGGCAGCCTCCGTGCCTCTTCACCCGCCGTGACGGCAGGTTGGTGCACATGGGCCAACATACGTTACCACATGCACACATCCAGCCCTGAGAGCAGGGAAAGTGAAACTTCTCTATTTTTTGAAAGAAATTATGACCAGAATTTCTTCCCAGCCATGGAGAGCAAGACAAGTCTCGGCTTGTGTTTATGGTGCAAATCCCGTTCGAGCTCCGGACCCTGTGTGCACCCTGGGAGCCGCCATGGCCCCGCACCTCTCGCGTCTCTGAGCTGGTGCCTATCACGTGTGCGCGGTGGCTTTGGCAGCTGTTGGTGAGCATGGCAGGATTCAGCGGTGATTCATGGCCTTCTCAGTCACCCGCCTGAAAGTCGGGGAGAAACACAGATGATCGATCCAAACAACCCGTAATGGGTATTTTCATGCCCCACCCACTGACCAGCTGAAGTTTGGCTCCGGAGAAGGGGTGGCCAGAAGGTGACACGTAGGTTTTCTAGTTGCAGAGACACCACGTATGTATGAGGAAAAAAAAAATGTGATCCCAAGCCTAAAAAAGTTCTCTGCAGGTGACAATCCTGACAAGTGACTAATGAGAACTGAAGATGAAAAGGATGCAACAACAGAAAATGAGTAATCAAATATTTAAAAAAACCACTGGGGAATTACCCTTGTAGAATATTAACTTCGATTTAGCTTCTGATTGCAACTTGATGGAGCTGAGGGTGCCTTCATCTGGCCATGATGGCATCACCATCCTCTATAGGGAGGGCGATGCCACGGCTGCTCTCCGTTCCTCTCGTCCTTATGGCTAAGAAATGACAGCAGCAGAAGCTGCTCCCACAGGAGGGGGAGGACGGAGCATGGGGGCAGCGGTTCTGTGTCCCGGCTGCTTTCTGTCAGCTCTGCCCTGGCATAAATGAGGGGGAGCCTCGGCAGGGAGCTTGCCTGTGGGCTGGGACAGCCCTCCTCCAGGCGATCATGGGTGATCTGGCTCCCTCGTGGCTGCCGCACCACATGCTCCTGTGTAGGAGGAGATCTTCCAGAGTCATCCGCAACCTGGAAAGTGGGGCTTTAGGAGAGCCCCCCTGGACCGAGCTGCAAAATGTGACCTTGAGATGCTGGTGTCTGTGCAAGAATGGGGTATGCTGAGTGTACCACGTGCTCCCAGAGCCCCGACACGTCTCAGCAAACCTTCTCCCAGCCCTGGACGTGGTGGTGGCACAGGACAGTTGCCACCATTAAGGATTTAGAGGGCAGCCAGAAGTCTGAGGCTGGTCCTGCACAAGGGGGATGGGCTTCCCCCACGCTTGGAGGGCTCATCATGGAGCCCATGGACACGGACATGTCTAGACATGGGGTACGCACCTCGAAGAGGTTGAGCAGGCTGGGGGTTCTGCTCTCCTGCCACTGCAGTGGGGACACAGGTTTTACTGAGAGTAATTTCTTGCTTACCCAATGGGGAGTGTTAAATATAACTCACACCTACAACTTCTAAAAGTAGAACATGCTGCTGTAAAACAGACCTTCCTCCACTGTGTCGGTGTCTCACATGCCTCATGCCCGCTGGGGGCCTGTGGAGCTGTGTGGGGCTCCTGCTTTTCCTGCCGGTGATGTAAGAAACGCAACAATCATCTTCTAATAAAAAATCTGCTTCCTATATGAACAAGCCTGCAGCAGCCCTCGAGAGCCAAAGTTGCGGCTTAACTCAGATTTTGAAGCATGTGTGTTTTATTGTGTTACGGTGACGCAAGATTCTTATCAGCGACATTAAAGCCGTGATGCAGCGGTCGCGGTTGTCGTGCTCCGGCAGCCCTGCTCAGCACACCAGCGCAGTCACGCCGGTGGTACGACTGTGCCGCCTGCTTGAAACCAGACAGTCCCCTCACACCTATTTATACTGCAGTTTTCTGGTCGGCTTAATGATATGCAGATTTAGGAGCCCGCGTGGGATCAGCGATGACGGTAGGGCTCTTGGAAACCCCAGCAGAACAGAGTTTTCCCCTCGCCTGGGCAGGGCGGCGAGGAGGAAGGGCTGTGCCGCGCTGAGAGCGCTGCAGGGTGCTGCCGGCACCAGGGCTGGGAGGCTCCACTTGGGGCTGGGATCCCGCTGCCTGCACCCTGCTGCCTGCGTCCCGCTGCCTGCACCCTGCTGCCTGCATCCCGCTGCCTGCGTCCTGCTGCCTGCACCCTGCTGCCTGCGTCCCACTGCCTGCATCCCGCTGCCTGCACCTTACTGCCTGTGTCCCACTGCCTGCGTCCTGCTGCCTGCGTCCTGCTGCCTGTGTCCCACTGCCTGCATCCCGCTGCCTGTCCCGCTGCTTGTGTCCCACTGCCTGCGTCCCGCTGCTTGTGTCCCACTGCCTGCACCTCACTGCCTGCACCTCGCTGCCTGCACCCTGCTACCTGCATCCCGCTGCCTGCATCCCGCTGCCTGCACCTTACTGCCTGTGTCCCACTGCCTGCGTCCTGCTGCCTGCGTCCTGCTGCCTGTGTCCCACTGCCTGCATCCCGCTGCCTGTCCCGCTGCTTGTGTCCCACTGCCTGCGTCCCGCTGCTTGTGTCCCACTGCCTGCACCTCACTGCCTGCACCTCGCTGCCTGCACCCTGCTACCTGCATCCCGCTGCCTGCATCCCGCTGCCTGCGTCCTGCTGCCTGCGTCCCGCTGCCTGCATGCCGCTGCCTGCACCTCGCTGCCTGCACCCTGAGAGGCACCAGAGCTGCCGCCCGCCACTGTTTTGCTTCCCCCAGCTGTCTGCTGCCCTGGGCAACAGCTCTGTCTGCATTTGCCTGCAGCCAGCCCAGTGTTGACTTTGGGTTATTAACACTTTGCTTTTCCCTCTGGTCTGTTTGTCAGAGTTTCCTGGACTGCCGTGCCGAGAACGCTGAGCCCGATTAATGTTTCCTACTTAAAACCCCGACATCTTCCTCTTTTTGATCCACCTGCGATGCCATGACTTCCCATTTATCGGAAGGGTGAATTTAAAATGTAATGTGAAATATTTAGATGTTGTTTAAAGTAATGTATATGAAAAATCAAACACCTCATTGCTAATAAAAACTTTTAAATTCAGTGGCAGCAAGAGTCTCGTCAGGGTGATTCCTGTTATGACTTGAACTATTGCAGCGCGGCGTGAGGCTGGGCGCAGGACTGGAGGTTTCCTTGGCTCCGTTTAACGGAGAATCACAGAATGTCCCGAGTTGAAGGGACCTGTAGGGATCACTGAGTCCAGCTCCTGGCTCCACACAGGACCAGCCGAACCTGACAAACCTGAGGGAGTTCATCTGGACATTCGCTCTCCATTTCTCTGAGTTAGTAGTAAGCAGATTCACGGGTTTATTTTATTTAAAAGTTTCCTCGTTCCTATGAATATTTGATGTAAATCGATGCACTGATGACCTTGCCCGCTGCGCCTGGTTTGTGGTACCCGGGGATGGTCGGGGCACTCACCCCTCTGTGGGGGCTTCGTAGGCTGCGGGGAATGATGTCCGTCTGTCCGACGCGGCTGGGGTCTGCCGCAGGCACCATGTGCACGGGGGAGATGCTGTCTGAGCACAGAGCTTTTGGTTTGACCCCTGGAAGCGCGTGTCTGAAAAATGGGGCGTGCTCCGTCGGTGCTTGCCGCAGTGGCTGCACGTCTCTGGCTCTTTGGGCTCTCATTCCTGCTCCAGCGGGGCTGTCTTCTCCATCCCCGTCCTCTCAAGGAACATGGACGCTTCTCAAGTTTTCCGTGCTGGGAGCTTCCCGCGCCGGGGAAGGCGAAGGGGACGCGTCTCTTCTGCTGTTGCTGCTCTGCGAACGTGGCAGGGACACGGTGCAGCCGGGGATGAGCCGCCCCAGCAGGCGAGAGGGCGGCTTGTCTTAAAAGCTGAGGCACTGTGTAACTCAGTAAAGCTGAGCTGGGGGCTGGGCTGGAGCACGGGGGCTGCGGGGCCTCGGGAAGGCGCCTGGGCGGGTGAGGACAGACGTTGGGTGCTCACCCTGACCAGGGTGGATCTTCCTCGTCCCAGGTAGCATCCGTGTGTCTCCCCCACCTGGACATCTCACCCACCTCCTCTGAACGGCTCCGAAACCTCTCACCCTTCACAAACAGAAGTCACTTAATTCTGGCAGAAAATTTGTTTATTTTTCCTTTTGCGTTCATGGAAGGTCACAAACATTTGGTGATGAATACATCGGTACGGGCAGCACATGGCATGCGTCCCTACAAGCCAGCCCGAGCAGTAGCATTCCTCTCGAATATTGTTTTATTAAATATTAACTTTTGGAATCTAAACGGATACAGTTTCAGAAGGGAAAACGCTTTCCAAGTGCCTCCCATACGGATACTTAAACTGTTTGAAAAACAGGTACCGCCTGATTCAGCTCAGTACAATTCAGCCACATGAGATGGGGAAACACCTCAAATCAGCAGAACAAACTTTGATGAAAAGCAAACAAGCTCGTCAGAGCCCTGTTTGCTTTTGTGTTATGCAGAATTTGTTTGGGTTTAGGTGCATGGCTCCGCTTAGTCAATAGTAAAACATGTAGTGGTTGGTTATCCCCGGGATCCGAACGCCCAGGGAGCAAGCCGAGATGGGAGCTCATGGCTGAAGTGCATCTTCTCCAGCCCCGGGGTGGCCTGGGGGCCGAGGGGGGGGCGAAGATGCTGGGTGGCACCAACAGTCCCCATCCCCATCCCGCGGGGTGGCTCTGCCCCAGCTCTGAGAGCGCTCGGGCGATGCAGGGCCGAGCCCTGGGGCTGTGCCCTGGGGTCGTGTGCCAGAGAAATAGTGACGGCAGCCCCCACACTAGACCCCCCGAGCTCCTCCTCACACACCACTGAACAGCAGGTTCCTAAAGCAAATACCTAAATATGGCGTCATCACAATAAATATCTCAAAGTATCCATAAACAAATTAAATAAATAGAATAAATAGAATAGATAGATAAATAGATAAATAGATAAATAAAATTACTTTTTCTTTAGGAATCAATATGGCATAAGTTAAAATATTAAAACTTTATAAAATATTTAAATATTATTTTAAATACTTGTCTTAGAGCAGCATGTTTCAATAATTATAAAGAACATGGCTGCTGCCATAACATCACTTTTTATACATATATATATATTTAAAACATATATATATACGTACACAACATCTATATATCTACATATAAATATTCTGTGGCCATATTCCTGAGAATAAGTTAATAATGGAGTCACATTTTGGTTGGGGTGGAGTTCAGGTTCCTCATTTCTTCTCGGGTTTGGTGTAGCTGTTCCCTTTAGGTACTCTGTATTTTCTCAAAGAGCAGTCTCAAGAATCTGTCCAGCGTCTCCAGGAACACGTCACTCGTTACTTGTACAGTCTTACATTCCTCATCAAGGTCCTTGGGGAAAAAAAAAAGGAGCGTAATTTAATTAGTAAGCCACGTAATTTGAATATGGTTCATTTTCTAACAAATAGTAACAACGTGGCTCTAAGCTCCCAGCGCGTTTTGTTGAGCCAGTCCCTGAAAGCCCCGCGGCAGGGTGATGGTGTGCGGGTGATGGCTGGGCAGCCTGGCGGGGGGTGGCCTGAGACCCGCTGCGGTCACACCTTCCGCTGGGAGCTGGGTGTTTTCTGTATTGTTATCGTTCTTGTGATTGAGAATTCCGTGGGGAAAGGAGACACCACGTGGCTCCTTGAGGGAGAGTGCTTCGGGAAAGAAAGCGGATGTATTTACCCTCCTCTTAATTATATTCATTTTCAGAAGAGGTTTCTAGTGTCCCTTACAGCCGAATCATGCCCGTCCCAGCTGCCCTACCCCGTCACTGAACAGCCTTTGCTGAGCGCCGCGCTGTTGGATACACCGCCGTCACACTTACTTTGGGGAGGATCGTTTTGTAGTCGTTAACTCTGGTTAGTTTCACGGCGATTAATTTGCTTCGCACGTTGAGATCTGCCAAGGTGCCGATGAAGGTTTTCAGGTGGCTGTGCATACATCTTTCCACCTGCCAGGACAGGGAACAGTTATTTCAGCAGCCGTGCGATGCGTTGGTACCGCGCAAACAGCGCATCGTGTCCCAGGGATTCGCACACCCTCGGAAAACAAAAACCTGCAGGAACGAGGAGCTGCGTTTTCAGACATAACCCCTGCGTTTGTATTCGGCCATTTACCGGACACTGGATTTAGGAAACCACGGTACAATCTATAATTTTCATTTAAAAACATGCCAGGGACAAAAAACCCCTCCCAGTGCCTTCGGGGGAAGGTGCAGGTGCCACTGTAAACTGGACAGGTAAAATTCAGAGGTGTCCAACACCGGAGGTGTTTGTTCCTCGAGGGACAGCAAGGCCAGTCCTGCTTTAGGGTCTCATTTCTCACTCATGTGTCTCTGCTGAAACTAGATCAGAATCGTCTTAATACAACTAAGTAATAGAAGTAAAATAATTAAATACAAGTAATTTTTGCTGCTGGTGTGAATTTTTAACCTTTCTCCCTGACAGTAAGAGGGGCTGACCCTGCTCAGCTCCCGTTCGCTTTAAATCGGAGACGGGCTCCTACATCTCACTTGTTCTGCTCATCTCCTCCATAAAAAGCTCGCTTTTTTTCCACCAGATTTCAGGAAAATACTGAATTTCAGTGAAATCAGTGACTCTGTATGCGATACAGAACAAATAGTAATTTGAGGCTGTTCTCAGCCTAAGGATTCAGAATGAATTTTGAAGGCTGTTGAGAAGGTGCCAGTGCACATATACCGAGAGCCGTTTGAAGGAGGTCAGATTGGCAGCAGCTTGCTGTAGGTTCTCTCAATAACTTTGCACTTCCCTGGGCTCCTAGAGCTGTCTTAGCACTGTCAAGGTTCTGAAGGGGAAAGGAAATCTGGGGATTTGAGACAATAATTTTAAATAGGAGAAAACTATGCAGTTTCTTACCGTAGCATTCACAGTCACCACTCTGGGAACCTGCTCAAGAGAAAATGAAGTTAGCAACTCCAGAACAAAACTTGGGGCGGAAGGGCAGACAGGTGACAGCCATCCAGAAGACAGGAACTTACTGCATTTAAATTTAGTTTCTGCACGTCTTGGAGAATTTCTTGAATGATCAATCCTACCAAAGCCCTGAAGTTCTCCTCCTGCTGTGCGCGTCTCCAGGCGTTGGCGGCTGCGGGTGCCGGCATTGGTGCTGAGCTGCAGAGCACCCCGAGACTCAGCAAAGCCACGACCTGGACCAGCATTGCAGTCAGCTCTGCGCTTCAGCCGGTGAACTGTGTGTGGCTCTGCCTTGGGTTCCTCTTATATACACAGAGCTGGAGGAAATGATTAATATCTCACCACAAACATGGTGTTGCTAAAGGGGAGGCGGGGAAGATTTACCTGAAGGATGGAATCTGATGGTTATTTGAATGAGTAAGTGTCTACATCCTTTGTGGATCAAAAGCAATTTTATAGACTATACCTGAACCCCTCTGCACCACCTGCTCCCGAGCTGAGCTATACACCTCTTCAGTGTGGATAAAGCGTAGCTCAGTACCCGTGTGTGAAGATATTAGGGTGTGTAGTCACAGACTATGACACACAGACATGGGCATCGCCACGTACAGACAAATACAGATGCTGAAGAACCAAACCTTGGTTTATATGAATTCTTTACCACTTTCAAAAATTTGGAGGTCATGTAAAGATAATGTACAGAATCTCTCAGAAAAGGAGGGTCATAGTGCTCGACACTAGAATATTGACATTTTTTAAGATTTATAGTAAAACTGCCGTAACTATTCTGTACAGTTTCGACAGGGAATTCTGCGGCTAAGTTCAGGAAATGCATTAGAACTTGTCTCTGAGTCAGCCCAGAGGTGCCAGTGTGTTGGGGCTCTCAGGAAGGGCACCGCAGCCTCAGGGTAGGTTTCCCAGCTGTTTGAGGAGAAAAACAAAACTTGAATAGCAACCGAGAATGTTTGCAATCAAATTTCATTTAACATGGGCAGAGCTGCACAGGACAAACTAATTATGAACGTCAAGTGGAGAAATTTGGTAAACAATGATTCAGAATTCTGCTTGGACTGTGAATATAATAAAATGAGATTTCACAAGAACAGCTGTCCCTCACGTTGACATTCGAGGAAGGTCAGCCGCGGACGCTGGAGTCCTGAAAAAGAGATGTTAGGTCAGCCTCACCCTGGACAGGACGGCCGTGGCATCTTGCACCAGTTTGGTGTGGAGCTACACGTGAAGGTGGGAACCAAGTAGTAGTTTCCCATGTTTTATTTAAAGTTTGCAAATGTAGTTTCCATATCAGAATGTTATCAGGATATTTATTAACTCCTGGGCTATTGAGAAAGCCCTTGTGGGTGCTGGACGTGGTCATAGCCACCTCCCGGGAAGGCAAAGGAATCCTCTCCTCGGTGTTTTCCCCGTGCCTAGCTCACTTTCAGAGCAAGCAGTAGCAGTGCACGCTCTGTCACGCAGAAATTTTGTTAGGGTGTACTTTGCTCTTTAATCCAATATTGCTAATGAAAATCCTGACTAATGCTAGACCCAGATCAGACCCTTACAGCCGGGGCGAGGTACAACCATGCAAGCTGAGGGTGAATTGTTGCTTACCTGCTCTTTCGAGCAGTGATATACTAAATACAATAATTTCAGTTGTTTTCCTCTAGTTTTCTCATGAAAACATGATGCAGTCTTAGGCAAGAATGTAATTTATTTTTTTTTCTACTAACCAAAGTAAAAGTCCAAAAAGCAAACCGTTTTTTTCCAAGCACTGTGTTTGACACGATCTGCTCTTCCCTGTTTCTTTGTTATTGCCCTCCGGAAGCTGAAAGAGGTTATAAAATCACATTGTCTCTTGAGCAGGCTGTGGTGTCGTCCTGGCTGGACCTTCAGGAGGGATCAGTTGAGGGGGTCTCAACTAGGTTGAGGGAGCCTACCTGCGGGTGCGTTATTAGCCTGTGTGCCAGGGAACTGGATGCTCCCTCTCTTGGTTTAGCCCCTGTGCTATCGGATCTGTCCAAGTCACACCTAGTTCTGCGTTTTTCCATCTGTAGGATGTATTTTGTTAAATTCGCTGAATACATTCATCTCCTGAAATGTCGACCCTGCTATAGCAATCTGCTTTTCTCCTGCTGTCATATGAAAGAGGCTGCACTGTGACAAGCACTTTGTAGATGACACTGTGAGTTTGCAGAGTCTTTGAAAAATGTAAAGTTAGAGACGAAAGGAGAAAGCATATCTCCTAAGTTAACATGTTATCAAACCACACCATCAGTAGGCTTTCCTCCAGCCACCTCGGTGTTCCCCCATATCTATATGTTTCATCTCGGGGTAGTTTCCAGCAATGAGCTAAAGTTTCCTCATAATTTCACTAATATTTCAGCCATGCTTAATAATTCCTTCCACATTCCTGCAATAATCTGTGACACTTCTCTGGTAATTCCCAACATTTTTAGTGCATCTGTCAGGGTCACGCATGTTTCAGGGTGAATTTTTTAGCGTTCTGGACATACTTTCAGGCCGAGGCAGGGGACCCGGTGCGCAGGCGAGGGCTGAAGAGCGGCTGAAAGCTTCGGCAGGAGGGAGAGACTGCAGAGAGGGGTGAGTGGTCTGGGGGGAAAACCAACAGGTGTAAAAGGTATTAGTAAGAATACTTCAAATACAGCAAGTGATTTACAACAGGCCGGCGTAAAGCAGTTACTCACAGCATCCTGCAACCAGCACGCTTGCCAGAAAAAACATAAGCCAGTGTTAAACTCTGGGATGATAATCTGAGATAAATGCCAGGACTATGACTCGTACGATTACTTTATTGGATTCAATCTGGATTGTCAGAGTAAGCAAACAGCGGCGCTGAGGATGTTATGGAAAAACAGCATCGCCGTCTGGTGTCAGCATCATCGTTCCGTGGAAGTGCTTCATCGGGGAAAGGCTTTTGCATTACAGGAGCGAGACGCTCGCTTAGGTTTCCAGGGATGTGAAGGGCAGAGTGAGTGTCTGTCATGCCTTACATCTCTGCAGCCCACTGGTATGTCCCAAAGGGAGCTCGTGTATTTATACAATGTGAAACAGGGGNAAAAGGAAAAACTCTGCACCAGGCAAACACAGCCGATGTTTGTGATCCTTCCGTGCTGCTTGGCTGGTTTGTGTGTGTGTTCTGGCCATTTGCCTCACTAAGTGTCACACTTTATGCCTTGTCTTCCCAAGACCACATCACGCTCAAATCTGATGAGGATTGTCCCCGTTCTATGATTCAAATAGATTATTACTTTTTTTTTTTTAATTATACCTGGGCCAGGGAACCTGCCTGTGAAACCCACGGTGCACTGCCTCTGTTTGATAGGGAACCGTCCCCAGTGACGAGACATTTCATCCTCTCGTGCAGGGAACTGCTCTGAAGGAAATGTCTTCAGACATTTCAGCCTTTCAGACTCCAGCCCGGCACGTGAGGCACTGCCAGGAGCCCAGCAACACCTTCCCCCTCACCCACGAGGGCAGGCAGCCTGCCAAAGACCATTTTAACTGTGAAGAACAGACTGTGTCCCCCCAGATCCATACTGACTATTTTAAAACTCATTTCATCACCTTATTTTGTCATAGAAGAGCTGGTAGAGGATTGGTTGCCAGATCCTCCCGCAGCTCAAGCTGAGTTGGTTGCTCTATAAACTCCTCATCTTTCTTCTGGCCCCACACTGTGTTTACCTTTCTCCACTCCCAGAAACTCCCACAGTCCTCCGGATTTTCTGATGTTACTGGCAGTCATCCACAGTCACGGTGCAGAGAGCCTTAGGAGCTCGAAAATTAATCACATCATGTCCCGCAAAAGGAGCTATGGCTACCTTATTTAAATATTCTTTCATGCTTTTTTTATGAAGACAGCTGAGTGCATTTTGCTGACCAGATCTCCCACAAACATCCTGGTTTACAGAATCTTTGTTCCAAATTTCTGCAATCGATGAGTAAGAACAGCTGTTGTGTTGGTGGCAAAGGAAGAGCCTCAAACGCTAACCCAGTTACAGAGTTACATGGTCAGCATACAGGTCACCCACTGCAAATACATCTCAGAGTTTGGCCCATTCAGGTTGGTATCTATAGTTAAAGGAAATCTCCCCAGAGCCTTGTACTTCAAACTGCAACAGCCTTTCGTAACACCGTTAGCATCCAGCCGCTGTGCCGACTTTTGCAATGCATGGAACTACAGATTCCGTACCAAACAATGGCAGGTCTGTTCGAAGAAAGCTGCAGAAGCTCTTTCTAGGAACCAGCATACCTGTGGCAAATTTTCAGTATTGACCTATATTGGGGAGGAAGATTTATGCATAGTCATCCGTGGCAGTTACGTCAGTCTGTAGGCTTTTGTTGTACGCTCAGTCGGAGGTGACTGGAGACGTGCAGAGTCAGAGAGGCTTTTGGCCATCAAGGACAGTGTCGGAAGACACAGAGGGAGGAACGATGCCCTCTGTTCTGACTCCAAACAGAATGTCATGTCAATAAGATTAAATCAGTTTCTCTGAACACAGCATATGGTACTAACCTGGTGCTGTAAGTGTAGTAAATACTGAAAAACTTCCAGATGTTTCAGTACCTAGCCCAAGCTGCAAGGGAGCCCACCTCCGCAGCTGTCATTGCTGTTCCCTACATGCATCATGTGGGAAAGGGTTTGCTCTCTTCTGTAGCGATGGGGTGACCTGAAACGAGAGGGCGAAACAGGTGAGTCAGTGGTCTGCTGCTGTTCTGCACGCAGTGACTTGCTCTCACACTCAGCTTCCCATTAAGCTGAGCTGAAGATCAGGGAGTGCAGTGACAGGACAAGGGGAATGGGTTTAAACTAAAAGAGCGGGGATTTAGATGGGGTGTTAGGCAGCAATCCTTCCCTGGGAGGGTGCTGAGGCCCTGGCACAGGGTGCCCCGAGAAGCTGTGGCTGCCCCTGGCTCCCTGGCAGTGCCCAAGGCCAGGCTGGATGGGGCTTTGGGCAGCCTGGGCTGGTGGGGGTGTCCCTGCCCACGGTGGGGGGGTTGGAACTAGATGATCCTTGTGGTCCCTCCCAACCCAACCCATTCCATGATTCTATCTAATTGACTTGGGCGATGCCCACTCTCTGGAGTGAGCTTCTGCAAAAGGGTAAATTTCTTCCATGCTCAGTAATCTCAATTTATTTACTCTTCTTCCTGTGACTTATTTTGAAACGTGTGTATGTTTACAAACACATAGTGTTTTTCTCCTGGAACCGTCAAGACTTGCTATTGGGTGGTCTTGATTAAATAATCCTGATAATTATGTTTAATTAACAAAATCCTGAGGGAATAAAAGAGTAACAGAAATATTTCTGTCAGAAAGTTAGTTTATCTTACACAAGTTTTCTTTCCAGTCTCTTGCGGAAGCTTTACAGATGCTTTGTCTTAAAAAACCACAAGCACCGTTAGCAAGTGCTTTTCTGTACCCTTAGTGAATCCTTTGCGAGGGCTAATCAAGACATCAAAAATGCAATGGTTTGATGAGAGCTTTAACCACTGACTCTGGTGTGTACCCAATTCCTGTTGCTGTGAAGTGGGTGTCTGATAAAGTTGCTCTGAGGTGTGTGAAGGTTTCCAAGATTTAGCAAGGGGAACGTCATGGGTTTTGTCAGCCAGCCTGGGAAACGCAGAGATCGAGCCTTCCGTTGGGCTGCAGACTGGCGGCTTCACCTGTTTGCCATCTGATCGTCAACTGCATTCAGACGAGTTTAGGCAAGTTGATTCAGAGAATAAAAATATAAACCGTAACATCAGGTGTGTTGCGTGGGTCAGTCTGGGTCTGACCGGCAGAGCCTGAGGCCTGAGCCCGTGCACTTCACCTTGCATCCCGCTGGGATCCCGTGGCTCCTGAGCTGAGCCCCGGGCAGGCACGCTTTGTGCTCGTGCCATTTGCTCCCACGCGGCCAAGAAGCACCTCAGGGTATTTAGTGATAATCTGTGCAGCGACTAGAACTCATTTATTATCTCTCCTTCTCTTGGTTTTTGCTTTTTCTCAGACTCCTGATGAGTGTGGTACATTTGGTAGCGGCAGTGTACAGAGAGGGAACTGCGTGAGGGCTTCTGTTTATAAATGCGTGAGGGACACGAGCTTGAGGCGGCTGCATCGGCGTTACGTGAATGAGATGCACTGGGGGCAGGGGAGGGGGAGCGTGGGCATGGAATTAATCCGTGATCATGATCAGTCCACACGCACAGATCAGGGAAGGTCCATGATTTGGGCCTGGCAGACAAGACTGATTGAAGTACAGCAAGTAGTTTGGGATATTTTCCATAATAAATGCAAACAGAATTCAAATCACTGGCGACAGTCTGATGATTGTCAGGATGCTGTCAATGAGGGTAAAAATCAGTCTTTTTTTCTTCCAAATTCGTTGTGACTTGGCAGGCAGCGTTTGGCGTGCTGGGACACCGGCGGCGGTGGGAAGGGACTGGAAACTCCTCGTTCCTAGAGGTGGTGAGCTGATGATGCTGAGCAGACATCAAGTGGCAACTGGTGGTTTCTGTTTCAGAGGAAGGACGCCTTCTGTACGCAGTAACTGCAGAGAGAATGGAAATTTAGTTTTTACAAGTACTTGTGCATTTATTTATAAATATCTTTCATGAAATGAACCTGCAAACTCCAAGAAAGAAACTATCGGCATAAAGCCGCAGGGGCTGGCGGGTCCTTGTAGCCACGGTGTTACCTGGGCGTTTCGGACAGGTTTGTAGCAGTCTGGGATACAAGTGACCTGGCAACCGATTTCACAGAACTGACCTCATCTTCTTCTGTTGTCTGTGTGATGAATCCTTTTACCACTCTTTATACTTTATTGCTAACAAGACCAAAGCTGAACGCTTGGAAGCTTATCTTAAGGGTCTTTTCCAACCTAAATGATTCCATGATTCCTAAGCAAGGAGATCCTAAAATGAAGTTTGCTTACATGGCCATAAATTCATCACCTTACATTGTGTTTGCAAACTTTCTTTAATTATATTTTGTCTGTTTTTTCCCCTGAAAAATTTGTTCAGCCCCTATGTTTCTCAGGGTGGACCTTTCTTGGGCTGCAGCAGCTGTCTGGTTTTAGCATTTTCTAACTTTTAAGGGGTTGCTTTGCAACCCTAATAATCCTTTCAGGCAGTTTTTTCCTACCTTATTTTGAGGGGGTTTTCTCAAGGAAAATGAAAACCAAACTCGCGGGCCATTGGGTGGAGGTTCACCACAGTGGCCCCAGCGTGGTTAGAAACTCGGTGAACTGCACTGTGTAAGGCCATAGGGCTTTGAAAAAAAAAAGTTCATTTTTACCTTTTCAATCTTACTAAGCAACTTTTTTTTACCTAGACCTATTTTTAGACATTACTGAACCTGACGTCTTCACAATAAGCTCCCAGTCAGCATGGAAAATTTTGACCTGGTGATTAAACATCGACAAGTCTGTTGGCAAAAGAAAACGACAGGCCATGTGTGAGGCTCCCCGGTAAAAGGGAAAAGGTGCATCTTCTGAAAGTGTGTTATGAGAGAGCATCACATCCTACTTGGTCAAACCAGTGGGATTCAGCACAATGGAAAAAAATACCTGCGGCTGGGTGGGAGTTGGTGATGCACCCCAGGACTCCCAGCACCCAAGGAGCCCCAGCAGCACTGGCGTCGTGCCGGGTCCCCATCCCTCCCTGCTTTTGGCCATTTTTTTGTATCACAAGCTGTACTTACTCTTTACCCATTTTTTTCATGGAAATCCCTAGTAAAAACAAAATAACTCTGTTATAGGTAGTCGTGTCACTTATCCCTCAGAGAAGGACAAAGATCATCCAACCTGGTTTTCCCTGGATTTATTCAGATCACAGGCATTTAGCCATCAATTCCAGCTTTGTCCACTGGTCAGTATGTGATGAATGTCCCTTTTGCTTTAACACCTTCCTTTTCCCCACTGCTAGGAGAAAGAAATTACATTTTTCTGTTTCAGGTGGCTAATGGAAAAGCAGCATGAGGGTATTGGAGAAATCACCACAATTCCACCACTGTTTGGGTTTTGTAGTTGGCCAAAACCATGGGTGCGACTGAAAACAGGATCATAGAATCACAGAATCTCCCGAGTTGGAAGGGACCCATAAGATCAAGTCCAACTCCTGGCCCCACACAGGCCCAGCCCCATCACAGCAGATGACTGAGAGCGTTGACCAGACGCTGCTTGAACTCAGCCCAGCTCGAGGCGGTGACCACTGCCCTGGGGAGCCTGTGCCAGGGCCCCACCACCCTCTGGGGGAAGAATCTCCAACCTAAACTGCCCCTGTGAGATCCTGTGAGATGGCAAAACCTTACCCCTTGGGACACGTTTTGTCTTCCCATCTGGAGCGAGGCAATGACCAGCCGTGCTCCCGCATGGCTGCAGGCAGGACTTTCTCAGGCAGAAGGTTTTCCAAGATCAGCAGCGTCTTAAGGACAAAAATGCCGGGAGTCAGAGTTTGAAGAGCCCCAGATAAACTTTGTGGAGCAAAGTGCCTCCAAGTACTCTGCGGTTCCCCAGCAGCTGCAAGAGACCCTGCCTGGAAGCTTAATCACATCCTTTGGAAGTTTCTGACGTTTCCAAATCAGCTGAGAGGACTATCAGTGTTCAGAACTGCTATGCTATTTTTAAACAAAACGAAACAAAACAAAAGAGACTGTTTATCTCTCACCCATTTCAAACAACCAGGACAATTTTGTCCTCTGTTCCTCCTAGATTGCTTTCCCCACACACAGAGCTACGGAGACGCTGGTACACAGCCCGTGTCCATCGGTGTGCGACCAGCATCCCCACAGCTGCCAGCAGAGTGATGGCAACAGCACAGAGCTGAGAAATCGAATATACCTGAGTCAGGTTACTCAGAGGAGGCAAAAAAGGAGGGACTTCATGTTGCTGTGAGGATTTCAGTCCGATTTCCCCTACCTGAGTGCTGCAAAATAGGTTTTTAGATCTCGTTTGGTCTTCTAATAAACTACTGCATTTCGATACTTCCCGCCCGTGGGAAGAGAGATGTAGGTTCTGGGAGCGAGCATGTTATTTTAAAGCAAGCAGCAGACAGTGCCTTTATGACCGTTAGCCAGAAGTGTCACAGGCAGCACGACATCCTCTTTGCTGCAGCGCTGCTGGCTGGCAGCTCCAGCTGCTCCCGCTCTCCTGCTCTGCACGGGAGAGGGGAGCATCGCGCTCCAGGGAACGGCTGGTCCTGCCTTGGGAGAGGTCTCTTATTTTGAGGTCTCTTGTGTGCTTAAAGGCAACTGCTTTAGCATTCAAGAGATATTTTCAAAATACTGATGTAAATGGAAAATCAAAGCCTTCTATGGATTTCTTAGACCTCCTGATTTTCACACCGGTATCATCGGTCCTCGGACCCAGCACCGCAGCTTCCACGTGGGTGCAGCTCTCAAACCAGCTCCTCAGCCGGGCGTGTTGCTGCTCCTCGACTATGGAAGTCTCAAAAATTTGTGTCGATAGCTACACGACAACGTTGGCCTGTATTTGTACAGGCACACGGCAACAGAAATACTGCTGGAAACTCGTTACGCAGCGGGGAAAGACCTAAAGCCAGAATTTACCTGTTTGCATTTCTGCTTTTCTTTCATAGAAAGTACACCAAAATAGATCATGTTTTTTCCTGCTAATTTTATCCATTTCATTTCATTACCAACTTCATCCTTTTGGTTCCGCAGCCATTATTTCAAACTCCACTCCAGTCAGCCTGAAGCTGTATTGCTAATTCCTCTTTTAAGAAAATTGTCACCAAAACGTGCACGAATAGGCACAGCCCCACGGGATAATTTGGGTAACTGCTGAGGACCAAGCAATAGGAGGATATAAGAGCATAATTTTGGAGGTTTCTCACAACTCCACAGTCACTGTCAATATTTCCTTAGATGTCAAAGTCTGCTGGTGTTTCAGCTCTCTGAGCCCAGCGTTTGCAGAAGGCATTAGCACTGCTTCCGTAGGAGTCTCCAGTTTGGGACGTGTGACCTGGGCCAGGTCCTGAAACATCACCCTTTGCACTAAAACTGACACGAGCGATGCCCAAGCGCCTGCGACTTCACGGTCACCGAGAACCTCGCTGTGTTGGTGATTACAGATTTGCAAGTGAAAATACGAGCACGGATCTCGGAGCCCTCTACAAAAGATCTGCTCCATTTTAAAACCATGTCATGGTGGCCTCAGGGCTCACGTCTGACTGGCTTACAGCCTCGTGCGATGTCCTGGCTGGCTGTAACTTTGCTGTTTGGCAGCACCGTCCCTTGTTTCTGTTGCCCTCAGAGCAGCGACCTGAGCCGAGTTGCCGTCTCTCCTGTTGGGTATAAAACTTTAGCTCGACAGAAATATTCCTGATGTCACTGATGATGTCAGTTAATTTTCTGTTGTGCATAGTGAATGCATTAGCTTCTTGCATATACCTCAGTGTAAAATTCAGCGTGTACTTACTGAGTACGTGATGGCTCTCAGCTTTTTGAGCCTTTACATTAGAAGACGCTGGGGTTGCCAAAGAACGTAAGGCCTGATGCGCTGGTCCGTCCGTGTCCCGCGAGCAGCAGCGGCCATCTAAGGCAATGCTCGAGGCTGTACAAAAGGCCTTTCCCTAGCACGTCCTCCTGACGCCTGGCCCTCGGCCGTGTAGGAAACCTCAGAGAAATGATCCCCGTTGTTCAATCTAATACTGTCGCGTTGTGATCTCTGAATTTGTGTAACATTTCTTTGAACTTACATACAGATTTTCTTTCCGTTATACTCCACAGCAATTAAGCTTGTGGTTTTACTAACTTTTAAGTAAGAATATCCTTTTTTTCTTTTTCCTCGGTTGCTTGTTGTTTGGTTTTGGGTTTTTTTGGGTGGGGGGTTGTTGGTTTGGTTTAGTTTGGTTTTTTTTCTTCCCTCAGGCTGCTGCCTGACAACTTCATTGAGTGCCTTCCTGGGTTTTCTTTTTTGAGAAGTGATGAGTTACCTCTTATAATTCACCTTCCCCTTGCCTCCCCTGCCTGCATAGCCCAGGGCCTCCCCTTCCACCACTCCCCTTCTGTGCCTCTCCTGCTCAGAGAGCTCCTCCGTGCCCCCAGTCTCCCCTGCACCCCCTTGTACTCTGCAGTGCCCTTTCAGAGATGGAGTGATCAGACCCGTAAACAGTATTTCAGATACGGCCACCACACACAATGCCTTTTTTCTATTTTTAAACTCACATCACTTCCAAACAATTTAGAATATTTTATTAGCTTTTCCCACAGCCTTTCCCACAACTGAGCTGACGCTGTTGAGGACAGTCCACAATGATCCTGGGCTAAGTAAGACTCATGTAGGGCCCTTTGCTATTTTTAGTGACGTTCTGTTTCCCATGTGCATGTCTGTGCTTACCAACACTGAAATTTCTGTGCTGTTTTCTTGCCCAGTCACTCTTCATTGCGAGATCCTACCAGGACGCCTCACACTCAGCTTCAGAGCTGGCATCACTCCACGCTTTCTCACACTACATCCACCTCCTTTTCCAGAGGACGTTAAGCAATGCAGGTCTTTTGTACTGTTAATTCTGGCTTTCAACCCTGCTGATGACCCATGCTCTCGTGAGTAATTCCTCTAAATTGATTGTTTCATGCAATGGCATTTTCCCTTTGACTGAAATGCTCCAAACCCCCTATGGCTTGGATCTTATTTACGTCCCCTTTTTGCGCATTCAGTTCGGCATCTGTACATTCAGACTAGGATTCATTTCTATTACATCCCTTTTATTAGACCATACAGTGCATCTTACTCCCCTGTGAGAGATATTCTCTGACGCAAAACATTAATGAAGGATGTAACATTTCACAGCCGCTCTTGCTGTTACGTGTGCAAACAGTGATCTGTTCTTTCCGTGTGGCCCAAGCGGGCTCTGCGCTGATGCTCCCACAGTACTTCTAAAGTTCCTGCCATGTTCAGGCTCAGCTCTGATATTCCTACCTCTTTTATCTTTTGACCAGTTTTCTAAACTCTTAACCTTGCTATTACAAAAACTGCATGACCTGTCCGTTCTATCTTTTAATTAAACCAACACAAACAGGCAGCTGGCAGCTGACCATGGCAAGAAGGCAGATGATGCCAGAAGCCCTGATAGACCGGCTTGAACAGCTCGTTGTCTGCAACACAAATGCTTGTTTAGAAGATGTTCCATTCCAGTACAAGCTAAGTGTATAAAATCATGAATAAATGTGTGAGATAATAATAAGTCATACAAGACGCATTTCAACCTGGCCTTTCAGCGAGCTGTTTCTGCGGCTCTTTGACTTCTGCTGCTTTTACTGGCGCTGGCTCCGTCCCCAGTGCTGTGTGTCTGTCTGCATGAGCTGCTGACAGCAGATGGCGGCTTCCTCAAAACCAGAGGGACAAACCGGATTGCTGCTGGAGAAAACAAAGCAGAAAGCTCATCGCCCTGCTCTGCCAGCCTGCCACTGTTGACAAGGTCACATCATTGATCAATGGCAAAACTGAGCCGTGAGGGCATCTCTCTCCTCGCCTAGGTTGGGGAAGCAGAGTGCTTTGTTTCTCTGTGCAGTGTTTAGAACCTGAAAGGAGCCCGGTTGCTTTTGAAATGATACGATCAACTGAATCACTGAATCACTGGTGTGAACAGTCTGCTGCTTTACAGTCACTGCACAGCCTCACTGCAATGCTGCCCTCAGGTCTGCAGCAGCATCCAGCCACCCGCCTCCTGCCACGCGTCCGGGGAAGAAGGGGAAGGGAAGCACAGGTGGTTCAACAGTCAGTATAAACACATCATACTCTGGTGAATCCTCCTCCCAAAATCAGTGTCAGATTCGTTTGATATTTGTAAGTTATACTCTAAAATGCCACTTAAATTGAGAAATTCCCATCAAAATACTGTGAAAAGATATGTGCTCAGGTATTGGCTTTGCCATTTATTTACTTTAGAGGTGTGGCTCATGAGCCACGAGTCAAATCACAATATCTGTTTTTCTCCATTATTCAAATCCGAAGAGAAGAGCTTTTGTCCAATGACAGCACACAGGTCATTACAGTGTGTATTTGTGTTTATATAAAGGGGATGATGCTTTAGTCCTCGTCTGATGGAGGTGTAACATAATTTCCTTCAACAGGATTAATCCCTACTGACCGCAGCATCAGTGCAGTCAGAGCTTCCTCCTGTTTGCTGACAGGAGCCTTTTGGATTCAAGCTGTAAGTGTGTCCTCCATGCCAGAAAAGAGGTTAAGCTGAATATCTCTTGTCTGCCTAACGTGATTTCAGCATACCTGGCTGAAGGGCTATGAGATTAAACAAGTTCTGCCCAACTCCGATACCTTAATTTGTTCCATAACAACCATAACAGAACAACGTGTTTTCTCTTTTCGTCCTGTAATGTAGGAAGAGCAGGACTGGGATTTGTTTGTTCTCAAAAAGCTCTTGTAAGTTCTTGCTTTGTTTTTGCAGCTGGATCCTCCAACTGGGCCAGCAGCAGAGCAGCCATGGCACCCGTGCTCTCCTCGCATACCGCAGCCAGAAGGTGTTCAGAAAGTTCATAACGATGAGTGGATGCTAACAGAAGCTAAACGAATAAAGTAGGACATTATACCATTTCTAATCTTGTGCCTGTTGGTATTTGCATATCCCAAAATGAGATACTCTATTTTTCCTCGTTTGTGTAGGCAATCAACTGATTTTTCCTTGTGAATGGATAAGTAGAGGTTTTGTCTCCAGCCTTTTCCTTATAGACAGGAAGATTTTTGACACTGAGGTCGTTCACCTCAGCTAACAGTCATGCCCAGGTTAAATCTGGTTAAATCAATGAGACATATTAAAAAATTGCATTTGGTAAAATGCCTCAGAGTCCAAGAATCGTAATTCGTGTGTGATGTGTCCTGACCTGACCCCGGACATGCCTCATCACCACACAGTTACCTGATGGTCTGGGCTCTTGGTTGACCCCCAAATGCCACCCCAAGGTCTGTCCTGCTTGCTGTGCGTAGATACCACAGCACTGCACCCTGCCCTGTTGGATGTGTTATGCTGCTTGGCTCTTGGCTCCCCACATCTTAGGGAGCAGTTAGCTCTCACTGCACCCTGGATGTGACTCTACACTTGCCAGTAAGGTGAGATACACATTCACAGAAACATAGTTTAGGTAAGAGCTACTAGCAAATAAAAACGCTCTGCAAGCTAATATGAATAGTGCAAAAGCTGAGAATGCTTTAGGCACCCATGTGGTCAGAGGAAGTAACTGTTTCTATTGTCTTGAGAGAAAATTCACCTTTGACTTTAAAGGGTTGAACTTGTCTTTTCATTCAGCTGAAATATCTTTCTCTAAATCTTCATGGTCAGGCAGGTAGGGACAGTTGGCATCGTACAGCCTGTTTGTGTAGCTTTCAGCAGCAATTTGTACTGTTCTCTTGGCTATGAGATGCGAAACAGATTTATCGCAATGACGATCCTATCGTTTTGTCCTGATTTGGGCTGCCAGATAGCTCTGGTCTGTGGGCTGCCCCTCTGCTAAATATATCCTCTGCTCATCTTGAGCTGCCCTCCAGCCCTCAGCCAGAAGCCTGCGTTCATCCGTATGAGACAAGCGTTGGGAAGTACCGCACGGACCTGATTATCTCCTCTTCCACAGGTAGGGAAAGGGAAATGGCTGGAGAAGAGGCTGGCGCGGAAGCTGAGGATGAGGAAGGAACAAGCACAACTTCCAGGGTAACATGTTCATGTGTTGCTATCTCTAATGTTGGCAAGCGATGGGGAACACAGCAGGGAGCCGCGGCCCGCGGCCCTGGTGCAGTGCGGGGGAGGGCTGCAGTTCTTCGGCGAGGGACGAGCGGCGGGAGGCGCGGGGCCGCCGCTGTCCGTGGTGCTGGAGCCGCCGGGTGCTGCCGCGGCCGCGGCGCCCTGTTACCGCCGAGCTCGCACGGGGGAGGGGCTTCGCACCTCGGGGGTGGGGACGTCAGGATGGGGAGCGCTCGGGCGGGGTGAGGCGAAAGTAGAAAGCACCCGAGGAGCTTTAAGCAAAAATAAATTATTCTTCCCCAGGCGTGTTTGCAGGTCTGAAAAACATCTTAACTTTCATCGAGGCTGCTGGAAAAGTACCTTAACGCTTGACGTATTGTTTCTTGCAAGCCTACCAGATACAGTTTAGAAAGTGAAAGTGAAGACATTAGCTCAGATGAGATCCCCAGCCAGCCAGTTTAGGCTCACCTGTGTTATCACATGCCAGAAAGGAGGTAAAACAAATATGTCAGCTACAGGAAAAGCCATGATGGGAGAGTCCACACCCTTCTGTCCCTGGGGCAACCCAATCATGAGGTGGAAAGCCACGGGCTTTGCAGGTTTCACTGTTACCAACATTAATTATTTCTCAATTGGTGACTCACCAAAACTTTCTCATCCTTTTAGACATGGCAAATTGGGTGACTGTGGTGGATTCCACCATTTGCTTTAAGGTACAGATAAAAAGGTACGTGGCTTCTCTCTGCACCCAAGCAGAAGTGCTGCTGGTAATAATAAAAACTGCTTGATCATTTCACCTCTAAAGACCAAAGAAAGGATGAAGGAGAAAACTCAAGGTGTAAATACAGCCTTCCAAGCAAGGTAAATTAAAACAAAACAAAACAAAACCACAAACAAAACCACAGTTCCTGCCCAAGAACAGAAAGCAAGGAACTTTGAACAGTAACGAAGGGAAGGGAGGTTTCCACTCACAGTCAACTGGACTGGGACATTTTGGAGCTGGGCATGTTGAGGTTTGATATTAGACTAGCTCACTTGGCAATGAGTAATATAAAGCTCCAAAGAGACACTGGGAGATGATGGAAACAGTTCAAACATCTTTGTGATCAACACAAAAGGAAAGCTGAAATAGCATCCTGAGATCTTTACTTAGCAGATTCTTGCATTGATTCCCTCAATAAGTGCTGAATTACACAAAGGAAGAATGGTCTTCTTAAAATCATAATTCTGCAATGAAATGACAAAGAGAGGGCAAGGTTATCATCATAAGAAACCCAGAAGGGCAGGCAAAGCTGCCACTGAAACGTGGGGGAGTGCTGAGTCACTCTGCGTTCACTGCTGCCATAGTAACTATTTACCAGCTGGTTGGCGATGAGGAGAGACTGGAAAACCTGAAATAAAACCCAGACAAGTTGCAGCCTGAAATATGTTACATATCTTTTAAAAAGATTTAACAGAATGGAACGCTTTCGAAGATATTTTTATATTGGTGTTACTTGGGGCAAACTGACTACTTTGGCCTATTGAATAGACACATAAAAATATTCATGCAAGAAATAAGAAACTGAAATTTCTTCTCTGATAAACTAATGTTATTGCACCTAATTGTGAGAACAAGTAGGAGCCACTTTGGATTTGGTTATTCACAGGGATGTGGTATAGTGCACACTCTATAATCCAGCCCAGGCTGTGAAGGAACACGGAGCACAGCGTTCTTCTGGCAGTAACTGTTTTTTTGGTGAAATGGAAAACTTAATGTAGTTTAGAGAGGGGTATAAGCTCCGTTTCCTTGGCCAGTCTTCTCTGATGTTGTCCTCTGCTCTAGCCATTAGGAAGATCGCTGTTGGCCTGTGGTTGTGGCTGAAATGTCTTGATGGCTGAAGGCAGGTCCTCTGCAGGAGATACAGCTCTGGAGAGTAGTAGCAACTGGGGCACTTATGTGACTCAGAAGATCCTGGGTGGTTTCTCACTGCTGAAAATTTCAACATTGTCGTGACAGGTGTCTGTCACTGTTACACCTCCGAAGACAAAAATCCCCATTACTATTATCCTAGATGATGGAGAGTGAGTGAGAGGACTTAATTCCTTGAGAACACTTAAACTGGCTGCTGTTGAGATGTGAACAACTTCAGAAAACAGACTAGCTGGGCTTTTTGATGATCAGTTGGGCCAAGTTTGCCTTAGGCTCGAGTGTACAGAGAGTCAGAAAGCTATCAAAGGTTTTACAGTCAAGAATTAGAAAAAGGTTCATGAGAACTTTGCAGAGAGGCAGGAAGTTTGTGGTGAAACACAGGAAGTCACTTGTCTTTTTTTAATCTGCATAGAGATTGGAGGAGCTGCTGCAGGAGATGAGGTCAGGAAAGTTCTTCGTTGCAGAGCACAGGCAAAGCGAGGGCATGGAGGTCCATGCGGTATTTGTTGTGTCAATGATCTTCACTCCTCCCACGTTAGGTGGAGGAAAGGTGTTTTCAGGACTCGTTGTGCAACTGTATATGCAAATTGTTTGCTGTAAACCTATTTAGTGGAGTTTGGGGAGCTAGTGCACTTCCCCAATCTCTACTGGTCCCTCAGCTTCCCTAAGGAAGCATTATTTTAAAAGGTTAGTCTCCTGAAAGACCAAGAGATCCTGTATCACTAGGACAATTTAATTTGTCCTATCAATGAGCTTCAGTATTGTCATTTCTAGCTAACAGAGCTTTCCAGGAGCCCAGAAGCAGGGCTTAGCAAATGACACCGGGGCTCAGGGAGAAGTCTGGGCTTAGCCACAGGGACTGTAGGATCTGGGTAGCCTGCAGAACACAAGACGTACTAACAGCCTTCCAACATAAAATTTGCTGCAGGGAGGAAGGTAAACTTCCTGAAAGGAAGTTGTGGTGAGCTGGGGGTCGGCCTCTTCTCGCAGATAACTAGTGATAGGATGGCTGCGAGTTGCACCAGAACAGGTTCAGGTTGGAGATGAGGAGAAATTTCTTCTCGGAGTGGTCAGGCATTGGAACGGGTTGCCCAGGGAGATGGAGGAGTCACTGTCCCTGGGGGTATTTAAGGACACATTGGATGTGGTACTTAGGGACATGGTTTAGTGGGGAATAGGTGGTAGGGGGATGGTTGGACTCTTGGAGATCTCTTCCAACCTTACTGATTCTATGATTCTAAAAAGTGGAATAGAAACTGTTCTTCCTTACCAAGAAAGAGAAGGTTGTAGGAATAGGCTGGACAAAAGCTCTTAAGTAAAATGGATTGCACAGTATTTAATCTATAATCTGTTTTACTCAAGTAAAATAGATCGCAGTAGAGATGATTTTACCAAGCCTTATTTTATAGCTGGTTTATTTAATTTTATGACACCAGGTGTAGCTGGAGTCACAATTGCTGCAGGCTGTAGAGGCATTTGCCATGAGAACTGTAGTCAGAGGAACCAGATACAGTTGTCTTCAGTTCCCAGCTCACTTGTTAGCACGCTTGATGATGGTTTTCTGCTTTGAGACCATGGAGCTGGGAAGCCCAACAGCCCTTGAGTAAAATGAAAGTAGCAATTTTCTAACAGCTTTCAGGAGTGGGCAGTGGTGACACTAACACAAGTGACATCAGTTTTAGTCAGCTGATGGTCCTTTGTGTACAGGAAATGTCTATAGTCCTTTTCATGGTGAATCAGAAGGAAACCACATTGTGAAAAATTGTTTGCCATGGAATGGAAATTCTTCATTTACATCAATGAAGTTTTATCACCTTTAAGAAAACCAAAGGGAAATTCATGGCCTGGACAGCTGTAATCATACCTGAACTAGTGCTAACTCCTGGTACGAGCAGGAATTCTTTTTGGTGTATCTTGGTCCGTGCTCATGAAGAGTTAAACAGTGGCATATCACAGCTTTGAGCAAGCAGTTCTGCCTGCTTTGCAGATCTGTTATATTAGTCACTCAAAAGTGGGGGTGGGGGGAGAGTGTGTCTTCTACCTCTTGCCACTCCTGTCCTGTTTACCCCACTGGCACTGTGGTTGCCATTTACTGGGATGTAAGTTATGGTCTCGCTGCTGGTGCAGCCCTTTTAACGCCTTTTTCTGCAAAGCCCTTCTTACATCATGAAGCTTGGGGATTAGTTTTTCTACAACCAGCTTGTTCAGAGGAAGATGAAATTGCTAAGAGCAGAAATCTACTATTCCCCCCTTCCCCCGTATTTAGTATCACACACACAGTTTGCCCCTTTTTTTTAAGTAGCCGTATTTTAACATGTTCAAATAGCTAGCAGCGATGCTGCCCTGTGTTGCCGGCCCTGCTGATGGAGCTGGAGGTGTTTCAGCATCTCCGGCCCGACAGGGTTTCAGGACCTCTCCCTGCAGGTCACCGTCCAGTGCTAATTCCATCGGCCAAAGATGAAAATAACAGCCATTACGGAGAAAGTTTCTCCCCTTCCCCTCCCTCCTGC
>VWZZ01005666.1:243138-253520 GCA_013399095.1 Psophia crepitans
CAAGCGCTTTGCGGGGAAAAGGCCGGCGGGAGCGCGCGGCTCGCAGCGAAGATGGAAAGGGGGCGTTGTGCTCGTGCCTGCGCCCCCAAAGCCGGCACAGGGAGATGCTGCTGCAGCGCGGTCCGGCAAGCCCCGCTGGAAGCGCGTTACATAATTTCTCTCACATCATCTCGCTGCTTCGTTCCTCTGGCCCGTCTCTGGCAAATTTGTGAGGGCGCGTTATCCATAGTGGGTGCGTGAAACAGGGCAGCGCGCCTGGCCGGGGGTGCCTCTGGCCGGGGGGGCCGTGAATCCCGTCGCTTTGCGGGCAGGCGGTAACGATTCAAAGCGTGTCTGGGCTAGAAAATGATTGCAAGTGTGAAATAGGAGGTTCTCTGTGAGGTATTTAAAGGTTCAGCTTGAAGTGATGTGCTGCGCTGATTCAGAATTGAGCCCTTTAAATCTGTGTAAAGTGTCTTTCCTAAGGAGAGGAACGTTCAAGGTTTGTGCTGTTTCCCCCTTTTTCTATCAGCATTCCTCTAGGCAAGCAGAATTCCAATGGGAAGAAGTACAAAGGGGTAAATGATTTTAAAAACCAGCATCTTTGCATCATTAGGTGAATTTTTAGGGGGTGAGGGGAGCACTAAAAATGGAAAAGATCTCATAACTATTTGTGTTCATATCTACTTGGTGTCTTTGATTATGAAAAAGGGATGTTTCACACTGAAAAAAAAAAAAGGGAATCTGTATCACTGGCCTGAATTTTGTTTCTGAAAATATCCTGGTGGCTTACAGCTGCTTATATCAGCAGCTTCAATCAGCTGCTTTTGAACTGTAGCGAAACTCATGCAGAGCAAATTTGGCCCAGAGGGAATTAAATGGGTGACTCAGAAAGCAGGACTTGGCTCGGAGACTGCAGGCAAGTGTTCGTGACAGTATTTCGGGCCCGAGGCCCCAGGGGCTGCTCTGAGCTACCTTACTGGATGCACCAGGCTTGTTTATGACAACGGGAGAACTGTGTCTGCTGGGAATGGGTCTTCTGTGCGAGCTCCTGCTCCAAGGCCTCCACGTCCACCCCGCTGTATTGATCCTCTGCCTCCCATCTCAGTGTCTGCTGCATCCAAACGCAGATCCCTTGTGCGTGCAGCTATCCCAAAGTGTGCGTCTGTCCGGGTGCAGCTCTGACTCGTGGCCTCCCTTCGTGCCAGCGCTCACTTTGTTTTAGCGTGGACGTGTCTTCAGCTTAACGTTTTGGTCTACGTAGTAGGTGCCCTTGGAAGACAGACGGGCTGTTATTGCCGTTTGCAGTGGCAGCTGAGATGTGCAGCAACACAGGTCATCTGTGGGAGATGGACCCGCTGGAGAGGGACTTGAGCGTGGCACTTGCTCAGCCATGTGCCTGCAGTGGACGCTCTCACACATGGTCTCAGTTTCCTGGTGGCCCCATCCCATCAGACACCGTTCCGTGCTGCAGAGGAGTCACAGTGGCTGTGCCAATGTACTGACCAAGGGGTTCCTTGGCCATTACAGCCCTGTGCGGCCCTCTTGTCTATTGTAAATTAGTTTCTGGCATCATTACAAGGGTTTTGACTAGTTGAGAACAGGTTTGCAGTGCTCACCTCAATGAAATAATGGTAGAAGTCAGAGAAAGACAAAGCTAATTGTTTCCTAATGTGCAGACTCGGATGGTCTGATGGATGCACAGGGTGGTATTGTAAAATAAAACAAACCAACCCGACAACCAATCTCCCCGGGGATTTGCGCGTCAGGCAATACGAGGTTACAGTTTGCCCCTTGCTCCTCTACTCTGGAGTTAAAGAAAGAAGTCCCCAAACTCCTCTGCTCTTCTCCTCCCCCCTCATTTCACGTGACTGCCACCCTGAGCCGCCCGCCCGCCCTGCCAGTCCTGTCTCACAGCGAGGAAGAGGAGGGTTTGCTCTCCCGACTCCTGGCAGCAGCCGGAGGCCCCGGTGGGCTCCTGCACCCGTGTGCGGGGGCACGAGAAGGGAATTCTGCCATCACGGTGCCCCTTGCTCCCGGGGCAGCACCGCACCTCCAAACACTTCTCAGTGCACGTTTGCAAAGGAAGCGGGAGGTTCATCTGGTGTTGCAATAGGCTTCGACAGCCCCACGTCCAAACGCGGCTGTGACACAGGAGTCCTTGCTGATGCCCTCAGATTGAGGTCTCTGGATAAGAAATATTTCCTGCTGTGCTTTGTGTGTGGAACGGAGCAGATGCCCAAGGCTGCTCAGACCTGCCCGTGGAGCGCTGGCTTCTGCACAAGAGGCAAAGCCTGTGTTATTTGATGAGGTATATTTAGTTGCTTTTATTCTCCATCCCTCTCTTACTGCTCCATTTGAACAGTTGCTAGATACCATCAAAAGGAAAGAGTAAATGTATTTGGATTTTCCTGCTTGCTCGCAGGCAAAGGCAGTACACAGCAATTTTTATCTGCTGCTCTGGAGTAATCTAGACATTTATTTGATTCTTGTCTCCACGCTACTGTGGATATTACAAATATATTCAAGTAATGAAAAGAGGAGAAAAGCTTTGAAGACAGATGGTAAACTGAATTAACTGAATACCCACAGAAATAGGAAAGCTGACTTGGGCGTGAGCCAGGAACAAAGAAATGCAACATTACATCAGTAAGAATATAATTACCGTAGTTTTGACGTCACCAAATACTGCAGAGCACCACGGGGTTTAAACCTTCCCTCGTTATTACATTTCTGAGAGCTCTTTGAGAGAAATACCAGCATCTTCCTCCTTCATCACTGCACGGCTGCAGCCAGCACCTGAATAACCGTGGCTAACCAGAGGCAAGTCTGGGTGAGACTGGAGGAGCGGCAGTAGGTAACGAGACACAGGCACCTACCTCTTGATGGGTGCACAGGCATCCAGGGCAGCGATGTTCCCATGGCTTTTTTCTTGGCTTTGATAGATTATTTCTTCATACAGATCCAAACAAAATGATCAACTTGATCACCCTCTTGCTGATTAAGAAAGGAACAGGAAAGACGAACTTCTGCTAATACAATTTTTTTTTTACATTTTTAAGTGCTCTGCATGTGTTCTTTGGTGATGGATCAATACAAGCAATGAGTTTCTTCCACCACTGCTATTTATGTCTCTTGTGCTGCCGTGCGAAGCCAAAGCCCTGCAGGTCCTTGGCACTGGGGTCCCATCTGTCCCTGCTGCCATCCCTGCAGGGCTGTGGGCAGCTCTGAGGAGGGCCACCCACCGTGCTCCGGTCCTGCAGCTCTCCAGCCTTGTCCGCTCTGGAGATGGGACTGGTGTCCAAACTGCTTCAGCCTCTCTCCTCCTCTGCCTCTGAACAGGAGGGCTTACAGAGCTCGTGAACCCACATACCCTCTTAGCCTGGAAACTAGTCAAACTCAGCAGAGTAAGGTGTACCAGAGAGCACGTGGCTTTAAAATATGGATAACCATGCTTGAAATATATCTGTAAAATCCATGAAACCCCAGTGGGAGCCCTCACGCTCCTTTCCGCACATTCCTGTAGTTCGCTGTGAGCAATGCCCAGCTCTCCAGGGGCTTTTCTTCCCAGATGTGTATATAGATAAAATTATAAATATTATTCCAAATATTTTACCTTTGTACCGGAGACTGCACTATGGAAACGTTGGTGGCTGGTGATCTCACTCACTGAGATGGGTGAGGATTTTTAGCCAGGAAGAGTTTCGAAGCTTCAAGGGTTGTTCAGTCCCCGGGGCCGTCCCACAGGGCCCGGAGCTGGTCCCCACGCCGCACAGTGCCCACTCTTTACTCACCGCCTGGGCTTTTACAAGCAGTGATGTAGGTACAGCGTAGCAGATGCTTTTGGAAAGGTATGGCTAAAAATGCAGCCCCTGCTCGGCGTGGGCTGAGCTCACAGTAGGCTTTGGCAAGGCCCTGCAGTGATTCTCCACGAAACGCAAGCACTTGCTGTCCCAGAATCTCCCCGGGTAGCCACACAGCGCGTTTTTCCGCCTTCCATGCTGTGTGGTACACCACTCTCCAAAATGTGGAAAGGAGATAAATCCAACGGTCTTGTCCAAGTCATTTTCTTTTGTGCCACAGAAAGAAAGTGTCACTTGTCAAAAATGAAGTATCATTTGGTGGAAATCACCATCTCGTTAGGAAAACCCCAATTAAGGGAGGAAAAGCCTTTATACTTAAAGTGTTGCAATACAGCAGCTCACATTTCCATTTGCTCAACGGTGTGGCTGCCGCGGTGTAGATACAATCTCAGAAACCCCACATGTAAGCTACAGTGAGCACTTTCCACTTCGTTACTGCAGAATAATGCTGCAAAATCAGTGTCATAGATAAGTTGGCCTCGGTGAGGTCAACAGGCTCCAAAGATACCTGGGGTTTGTTAGGTGGCTTTGCTCGCTGAGGTCAACCATATCCCTTGGCCCAAGAAGCAGGTTCCTGTCTGACAGGGAATGCTGCGTGAGCGGTCAAATGCCGGGTGACTCAGAGAGCTGATAACCTCAGGGAAGAGACTTCTGTCTGCTGTTGGCTGTGGCAGAGGTGATTACTGTATAAGCCCACCGTCTAGTGGCCAAACTTCACGGCGTTCACCACTCTCGCTGCTGAGGGTTTTGGTGATGGTAGGAAGGAGGGGACCACAAGTCCCACACCTGGGAACAGATACCTGGATGCTCCCTCCAGCCATCCTTGGGGTTGCGAAGATGACCGCAGATGAAGGACAGTCACTTCAAGGCTATGTACCTGACCGCAGCCACCACACAGCCGTCACTTCTGAGCTGCATCTTTGGATGCAGAAGTGTAAGTGCTGGGGTGGCGGGGACCTGGTGCGTGGTGCCACCTCGGCTGGCCCTTCTGCACCTCCCTGCTGTGAATGCACTTTCACTTCAGAAAGTTATTCTAGAAACTTTAGCTCCAAAATCTTCCAAGTTTCAGCTCAGATTTGCTTATGACTAATCGAGATGCTGCACATTTGGATGGCAGGGTGATGTCTCAGCTGAGCTGTTTGTTTTCTCCCAGTGCTTCTTTCCTGACCCACAGCCCAGCCTTATCTCTGAGACAGTTGCCCACGTGGCAGCTCTCTGTCCCTGTCCTGCCTGCTCCCAGGGCTGGGTCCCCTCTTCAGCCTGGCAGCTTTTGCCTTTGGAACGGATGGGTGGAGAGCACAGGCAGTACATGGCTGGGTGCAGAGGGCATCACGGCTCTCTTTGGGTTGGCCCTTGGATGGAAGGCTGTGCAGCCTTCCTTCCCCTGGCTAGGCAAGCCAAGCCACTGTCTTTGTTCATGGCCAAGAAGAAAAGCAGCTAAAATGGCCTTTCCTTCTTCCACCAGCCATCAAGAAACTGAGGCTGAGTTGCCCCCGTGCACAAGCTGGAGCAGCCCCCAGGCTACGCTGACCCATGTGGGCTGGTGATGGTGCCTGGGGAGTGAACGGCTCTGCATGGCGAGGGTCAGCGCCATGCTCCCCTCCACCGCCGGAGCAACAAGCTGCTCCTTTCCCACGGCTACAAAGTCCCTAAAATCAGCTCAACGAGCAATGCAGACATTGCCGTGGTTGAGACAGGAGGGGGAGACCAATGACTGGGGACGTGTCTTGTAAAACCCCGCTGATGTGGGAAATTAAAAAAAATAGCAAATTCCCTCTGTGGCCTGGGAACGTAGCGCGGAAGCGACCCCCGTGCGTGGGGCGCAGAGACCCGCCGGGCTGGCGCAGTCGCTGCTAGATGGCACCAGCTGAGAGCTGAGCCGGGTGTTTGTGGGACTGGGATTAACTTTCATTTGTTTCCTCCAAGGGTGAGTGTGAGCTGGTCAGCGCAGGAACCAGCACGGAAATTGCCAAGATGTGACTGCTGCGGATTTAAATGCCTTTTCTGCAGAGATCGGTATTTAGGTATAAAACATGGAAAGAACATTACTTAGAGCTTGTTTCAAGGTTGTTTCCAATGGTGGAGAGAAAAGACAAATAGATTAGAATCCCTCTTGAATTGTGAAATGTGTTTTACTCTGCACAGCCAGTACAGTTCAGTTTTAGGGGGAACCGTCCCCCGTAACTCCAGAGGACCTAACGCACCGTTATTTTGTCTTCCACAAATTATTCAAAAGCCCCTTCGAGCACCCCAGCTGAGAGCAGCCCCTGAGCAGCCTGCCTGTGCAGGGTACCCGAGGGGTACCCTCATGCCCTTGGCGCCTTTGGGGGGAGGTTGATGCCCCCCGCGCCGTGTTGGCCGTGGGGACCCCCCGCACCCCACGCTGCAGCCGCAGCGAGCGCGGAGCCTCTGTGGGGAACCAGCCGGGGTTTTGGGGACAGCGGGGGAGCAATCCCGAGTGACCTCCTCCCTCTACCCCTGCGGAATGGTTTTATTCTGCCTCAAAAGGGGGGTTTTATTCTGTGCCGGCCGAGCGCAGCCGCCTCTCCCCGGCCAGGGAAATGCAAATCCCCGCAGCTGAGAGGCTGCTGAGGGTGGTGTGATGCTCTGACCTGCCAACAACAATTCAGGGCTGTGTTTCCTTTCGGAAAAGGCATTTGCATATCCTCTATTCACTTTATTTGGTTAAATACATTTGAAAAGGCAAAAGCTCTGGGTCATTGAGACTGAAGAATGGGCTGTCTGAGGGCCTCCCCCCCACCTTAACTCTTTGAAACCTTGCCCCAGTGTCTGAGACACGCCTGAAAATACCCAGAAAGGGGGATTTCAAGGTTGCTTTTGCAGCAGGAAGGGGAAGGGGTCTGGAGATGGGGAAAAGCCTGGCGGCAAGGAGGCAGCAGAAAAGCTGCCATATGCCTCCGAGCTGAAAAACCGTGCAGCTATCAGACAGGCTTGGGGGGAGGTTGTAACATTTAGCACGGAAATGCCTTCATGAGGACTTGAAAGTATCTGTGCAAACAGGAGAGCAAAAGTAGGCGTCAGGCACAGAAATGTGCTGCGTGCTGCAGGGGGTGAAAATCAGAAAGTGGAACTGACTAGAAACAAAAATACAAATAACCTAATTGCTGCTTTAGGTAAATAAATAAATAAATAAATAAATAGACCGAAACAAACAACCCACAAAAAAACCCAAACACCCAAACAACAAACCCTAAAGCAACAGCAAAGATCCTGAAACATAAACCGAGTGTCTAAAAACGTTCAAACAACGTAACCACTTGTTACTGCTGTCAGAAGAAAAGAAAGTTTCAGTGAAGTTTCGGTATTTAAGGACATCTCAAATCACAGCCCAACCACAGATTTCTCAAAAACCTTCCTGGGGATGATGCCAATCCCTCCTTTCCCCTCGTTTGCCGGTGCGGAGCCAGGCCCTCGCTGCCAGGGGTGCTGGAGCTGGGTGCTGTGCTGTGGTTGGGGTCTGTGCCTGGGGGGTGCCAGGACGTGGAAGGGAGCCCCTTGGACCAGGGCAGGATACGGCCCCTGCACCTCACTGCACCCTGCACCCTCCGAACTCAGCTGCAAGACGGAGACTCTGCTTCTGGGTGCCTGTAAACTGTTTTGAGGATGACAACTGGGAAGAGATGCATGAGCGATAAAATCATCATGGTGGGTTTATTTTTGTTCCTTTGCCATCCTTTGGCAGCCCTGCGGTGTAAGGAAATGCGGGGCTGGGGGGAGAGGAGGCAGAAACACTCGCCTGGTAGCCTCTTATTAGTGTTCCTAATTATTGAATTAATCCTCTATTCGTACAGCGTGTTTCCTTCCTGCTGCTCATCCTAAGTGGTCAAAAATATACGCTGCGTAATCGATACAAGCATAACGTCTGACAGAACGATGTGGAAAGGAAAAAGAAACTGCTGAAAGGAAACACAAGGGAGTAAAGTTCCCCCATCTTTTACAGGCCTTTCATCATTTTATTAGCTGGCTGTTTTCTGCCCTTACTTCTAGTCACAGCGGGACTTTCCATGGATGGGCCTTAAGGAGCTGTTGGCAGATTTCTGCTCTGTAACTGAAGCTATTGCCCTGGGTTATGGGAAAGTCCTGAAAGACGACGCAGCCGTTTTTATTGAGGTCTTCTCAGAATTTTGAAGTGCCATGTGGGACGGTGGAGCAATGAAAGCCCAGGAGCTCCCAGGCCAGCCCTGAGCCCGGTGTGGTTTTCTGGTGGCAGAGCCTTGGTCAGCTGCTCGGATGGCTCTGCATCCTCCTGGATACAAGCATCACTGTTTAAAATTCAACTTTAATCAGTGTTCCTCATTCATCTTGATAAACCATAAAAGCATAGAGAAATTAAATATGTTACTCTCTCTTACAGTAATCTTTCACTTTGTGTTAACTGCAAGCATTAAAAGCACTGTGATTTACCGATATCCCTTTTTTTTTTCCTGGACAGGTGGGGTCTCAGCCAAATCCCATAAAAGTCCTTTGAAGGCTTTCCATTGATTTTACTGGTAGTTGGATCTCACTGGGCTTTAGACTGAGCAGTAGCCAGCACAAAAGGTGAAGGCTGATTTCCTTTGTACTTGTAGAGTATAAACATCCCTGCTACTCCACGCACTAAGGGGATGGTCAGTTTGGATCAGCTTTCCAGAGAAGCAGAAGTCCTGGTTCTCAAACCTGGATTTGAGCTCCGGCCTGAAGCACAAAGGGCTTTGTAGATCCTCTTGCCTTGGCTGGGTCCTGGGTGCTCAGCACCTCCAGGCTCAGCCCCACCAGCCCTCAGGCTCATGTTCTGCAGAGCAGAGCACAGCTAATACATCTGGAGGAGGATCTTACACATACTTGAACTGTCCTCTGAGTTCCTGAGCCAAAGGCTCTTAGAGCAAAACCCTGTTTATAGGGAACTGCATGCTTTTCCTTGGCTGGGTGTTCAAAAAAGGAGGTTGTCTTCCCATAAAACACTCTCCCGATTACTCTGCTCTGCAAATCACCTGGCAGAAAATGCTGGGGCATTGGGGAAGCTTTTATTCTACGTATTACTTAGAGTGTGCTTATGTCCATCTTCCCTTAAGGCAGGAAGTCTAAATCCGGTTTTCTCCCTTTGTTCTGTCTCACGTTTCTCCTATGGTTGTTTCAGCAAGCGAGCCCTTACGCTGCATGTGTGTGCAATGAAAGCAAGAGAAGAGAAAGGGAGTAACTGCTCAGGGTATTTACTGGGAAGGTGAAAAGGTCTGAAACACTGGTTTTATTGAAGCCCTCCACCCATGCTGAGGGTCTATCCCCCACTGTCATCCCCACAAAGGTATGCAGGAGCATCTCTTACCAACACGTGCCTGAAAGAAGACCTCTTATAAATCAGTGCAGCACAGTAACTTGTTTTTAATTCAATATTTATTTAAAATCACTGTTCCCACATCCCCATTGGAGCACTCCATCGCAGGCACAACTGTGTTGCATCTGGGGGCTGCAGGCACCCGAGCACCCAGCCAGCCCCAGGCACTGAGATATGTTCCTGACTACAAAGTCTCTGTCAAGCTGTGGCTCAGAAGGAACAAAGGGGCAAGAATCTGAGCCGGTGAATATTGCAGAGGTCCCACTGAGGCAGCACGGTGATGCTGATTTACACCTGGAGAGCATTTAGGCCAGTACTCCCTGCCCCACCTTGGCAATTTTATGAACCAAGCCTGATTGCAGAATACCCACATGTGAACCAAAGGAGTGGTGTTTGACAAGCTTGCCTGAAACCTCCTTAAATATCTGTCCCTCTTCATTCATGGTGTTCAGTGTTCTTTGAGAATTCTCCATTACGAACTCAAAGCGCATAGTAATGCAAATACGATTTAGGACAGGTCAGACAGAAACTTTATGATAATAGTGAGAGAGCGTTCAGGCAGCTCCCCTCTTCTCTGCCAAGTGATCCTGCCGGTCCAGCCCATATAGGGTTTCAGGGAAAAAAGGGGTGAGGAAAACCATAATTTACACATTTAACAAAGCCTGGTCTCCATCCCTGGGAGGGGTGGAAGGACTCCTCAAATACCTTGCTAATTGCCACGGTTCTAAGAAGGAATAACGGTAAATAACAATGAGGTGGCGATATGGAGAGAGCTCCTGGGGGGGCAGAGGAGTGGCCCACCCGGTGGGTGTCACCTTAGCTCAGGAGTGGGGAGCTGGGAGCAGAGACCGCCAGTTTTCGGTTGAAAGGAATGTTCTTTTAGTTAGGATAAATGTCTTAGGCAGACCTCTCAAGGCTGAAATATGAACAATTTTACCACCACAAATGAATTGTAAGGTTTTTGGTTTGTTGTTACCAGTGTAAATTAACAAAACCTGGAGTTGGCTCAAATGCCTTTTTCTTTTCTTTGCCTTTTATATATGTAACAATATAAGGATGGTGTTGGCAGTAGTTATTCTCTTACTATTTTATTGATTCAGATGATTTACAGTTATTCTACTCCCGCCATGCAGTTTCTAATCCAGCAGACCAGGGCTGGCAACCCAGCCCTCCTCAGCATCAGAAACTTCATTTTATGACTTTTCCCA
>VWZZ01005666.1:253555-272699 GCA_013399095.1 Psophia crepitans
GAAGATGCCGTCTTTCATTTGAAACTGAGCATTCGCAGGAAGGCTCTGCAGTTTCACATCCAAAAGCCTTCCCGCGAGTCTGTAAAGCTCCCGGCGTGGCAGTGGATGTGCCAGACCCTGCAATATTCGGTGCAGCGGGGGCCAGCTCTGCTCCTGCGCCAGGAGCTGGCACAAGGCTCCCGCGGCGGCGTGCGGAGCCCCAAGGGTTACCCCGGGGCACCGCCGCCGCTCCGCTAATACAGCCTAAGCCGATATTAGCCAAGCTTAACTTCTTTCAGCAGTTTGCAGATGGGAAGGGGGTGGGACGTCCTGGAGTCAGCAGTTCTTCAACAAGTACAGGAGCGGCAGCTCCGGCGGTGGGAGACCCAGCCATGAGCTGGCTGCGTGCGGGGGGAGCAGGGTTTCCCTACAGCTGGTAAGGCCGCGGCTGCGTTTATTTTATTTATTTATTTTTTTAATTCTTGAAATCTCGATGAGGAGCCCGGGCGGTTCCAGGCGGGACCCCGGGGGGGCTTCGCTCGGTCCCCGGGCGGCCGCAGGCTCTGCGGGAGTTGGGCTCCGCGCTGCCAAGCAAAGCAAAACAGGGGGAAAAAAGGGGGAAAAAAATAATTGGGGGTGCGGGAGGCCCCTGTGTGCAGAGAGGGAGCCTGCGGGTGCGACTGCTGCCGGAGAAGGTGGCCTCGGCTGCGGCTCTGGGTGTCGCGGTGCGGGGACAGCCCGTGGCAGGGCGGGGGTGAGACACCGGCACCAGGGCGGTCGTTGCTTCTGCAGTTTCCTGTTGTTTCCGAGGTTTCCAGCAGCCTTAGAGCGGGGAGGGAGAGGCCCCAGCCCGGCTCTGGCTGGAGGTCCCAGCGCTGAGGGCGGCCGGTCCCGCCGGGGCTGGGCAGCTCCAGCCGCAGCGGTGGGTCCCGGCTCCAGCCCCGGGGCTCGGGGACCCCCGGCACCTCCCTGGGCGCACCGGTAAGGGCAGCTCTGGGTCGGGACAAGGTCACTTAGATGCAGAGGTGGAGGCTGGTTTCTGGGGTGCCCCGGGGGGGAGTCTGCCGGTTTGGGCTTCATTCCCCAAAACTCCCGGCCCCGAGTGTCGGTCGGGGCTTGTTTGCGACAGCAGGAGCTCTGCAGAGACCGGCAAGCTCGTTGAGTTGTGGTTGATGCCCTGGGGGTTTCTAGGCTGTCCATACCTCGAGTTTCCCATCCACGTGGGAAGAGCCTGCCAGGCTCGGCACCCTGGTGTCGGGCGCAGAAGGTGGAAGCCTCCCTGTCGGGATGAAACGCCCGCTCTGGGCATCGAGCGCAGTTTCTCGCCTGCTGCGTTGCGCTGACGTGTGTTTCATCCTTTGGTGTGATGGGGACAGCTTGGCTGGGGGACGTGAAGAGGATTCAGGGGTTTCAGAGAGGGTCCTGGAGGGTGGAGGATCTCCACTTGTCCCTGGTGGGTTGGGTGCAGCTGCTCAGCACAGCTGCTGAGGTGGCCGCGGGGCCTCCTTGGACGATCTGCGCAAGTCAAACGTCGTTATTTGGTGTTTTCCAGCGCGGTGAGAGAGGTCCCCAACGTGGTGACCGTTTCTGCAGTGAATGGTCTGTTTTTACTGGCTTCACATGCAAGAGAGGAATGTAAAGTTGTGCTCCTTTAAAAGCATGATGATGTTCTTGCGTGCAGAAAATATGTGGGGATTGTTTTGAGGAGCTGTGGCAGTTTGTGGGCACCGTGATTTGGTGATGACCATAGGCTGCTGGTGTGGGGCCCGGGCAGGCAGAGGGCATGGCAGGAGCCGGCAGGCTTGTGCAGCGGGCAGCGCTGCCGCACTGCACTTCTCCTGCCCGTCCTGCTGCCTGTCCCACTGCCTTCAGTGACCGGCAGCAGGAGGAAGGAGTTGCTTTCCTTCAGGTCTTTTGGCACATGACCTGCCTCTTTCTTAATCCTTGTTTTCTCGCTCCTTATTGTGCTGCAGGGTTGCCAAATAAGTGTGGAGCAACTTTCAAAGCCTTCTTTGGCTGCTAGCTTGTTTTGGGATAAAGCCTGGGCCCGATTCAGGTCAGGTTATATATGCACAGGGTCTGGATAAAACCTTGCTCTCTCCAGGTGTACTTACACCTTTGGGGTCCCCTCACTCCTTCCCATCTGCATGGATGGGGTCCTTCAGAAAAGCACTGCAACTTGCAGGGCACTTGATTGGTAATTAACCTGGTCTAATTATAGACAGCTTAGTGTAAGTGAGGGATACAATTGTATTTATTATAGTTGGATCACGACATGACTGTTACTTTTTTTTTAAGCTCCCTTTTTTAATGTCACTTTTAGTTTCGGATTCCAGCGTGACAGTCGTAATGCCATCTCCGTGGGCACACGTTTGACACCCCTGGCAGAGGGCCTTCTGGTCTGCTCATTGTTCATGTGGCTCTGCTCTTACTGCTGTGGCAGATCGGCAAGTTTTGGAGCTCTTCAAGCCGTAATATTGGCTGGAAGAGTATGATATCCTTATGATAAAGACAGTGCTTAGCTGTTATACAGTACAAGCTAGCAGCTCTCAGCTTCATTTTACATCTTCTGCAGCTGCAGATGAAAATCTGCGGTGCAACGCTGCATGGGCAGCAGCGAGCCTGATTTCCAGGATCTTCATGGCTGGAAGCTGTGCCAGCTGCAGTTTGGCCCCCTTAGCCCTGCTGCAAATGCTTTCTACTTAACTATTGGTATTACAAAAGGCCATATGAAATTGAAATTTGACCAAGTAAGAGCTTCAGTCCAGTTTGAGCTGTTGGCACAACAATGCAGGCTCACGTATGGCTGGGAAGCAGGGTACAAAATGAAAATGTTCCTATTCTTTCCCATCCTCTGCAGGACTAGCTCTGAGCACGCCGTTGTGTTATCACTTAAATGTTATGGGAGGTCTCCTGCTATAAGCTAGTTGAGGTTTCTGTGTTACTTTGGGTGATGCATTCCCAGGCTGCCGCCCTTGCCTGAACATAATGCAGTGGCCGTGCAGGATGCTTGCACTGTACTTCTGAAACCACTTTAAGTTGGTGCTGCTGCCAGAAGAAACAGCAGCAAGAAACCCAAAGGGTCTGCAGCCGGATGGTTCCCCTTGCGCCATTCCCTGGGCTGCTGCACGGATATTTTGTGCTGGTGCCGGGGAAAGGCAGGGTGGGAGTGGGAATGACACCGGGAGCTGGAGGGCTCCTTGCACTGGCAGGACCTGTTACACGGCCCGGGGTGCAGTGGGGTGTCACAGCCTGCGTGGGCTCCGCTGCCGTCTGCTCCCGGCAGGGCGGGAGGTGGGTGTGCGGTGGATCGAGGAGCTCCCTGCTCCCACCGGCCGGTGCTGGGCAAAGCGCAGGCTGCCCCTGGGACCGGTCCCTGCGACCACCCGGTGCAGTTCAGCCTTATCAAAGCCACCCTGAGCCGTGCTGCTGGGGTCTCCAGCTGCCCTCCCTGCGTGCGCGCTTCTGGCTCGGTCACGGCACCAGTGCTTGTGAAGCCGTATGATCGCCCAGGCAGGGATGTGGTTGGAAACTAACTGCTTCTTCTGTTACTTTTGCCGGACAGTTAGTTTTGTGCCAGCTCAGTTGCCTGCTCCAGCCAACAGCCATTTGTCCCAGGGTGGGAATAAGGTAGAGAGGAGCCCTGGCTGGTGGGGGGGAGCCCCACGGCCCCATCCAGCAGTGTGTGGGTTTGGGTCACCCCAGCCTGCTGAGAAGGAGGTTTTTCAGGAACAGCAAGCAGGAATCAAACCTGGTGCAGTATGTGCATACTGTAGGAGAGCAGCCAGGGCCAGCTCCTGCCTTCTGGTGTCCCTTCAGCCCCCCCTGTCACCGCGACTGGTCTCGCACATACTGACCATGCGGACGTGGCCATGGGCCGGGTGTGAATGGTCATGGGGAGCTGAGCCAGGTGGGAACTGGCTACGCAGGGACCTGCCTGCACGCCTGTCCTTGCTGGCGGTGACCTGCCATGGGGACAGAGCAGAGCCAGCCCACAACAGCCAGAGCAGTGCATGCCCGTATACCTGCTTCCTCCCTGCCTGTGTGTGCGAGAGCACCAAACTTCACCCAAAATCTTTCCTCGCCCAGCCCTGGGTGAGGGGCTTTGCAGGCTGAGATGACCACAGAGATCCTTGCTCTGGTGTGTCACGGAGGGAGACTGAAAATGAGCCCTGCAGCAAGGGTTACATCCCACCTGGGTACATCGAAGGGCAGCGTGTAGTCTGCAGGGGTACGGAAAGCGGTCCCGGGGGCTCGGGGCAGCCTGCGGGTCGGGGCTGGAAGTGCTGATGCCATCGAGGCAGAGGCAGACAGCGCTGTGGCAGATTGCAGCCTCTGCTGAGCCGTTAGAGGTGTGCTTTTCATTAAAGAGAGGAAAAAAAAAAACCCAAAACCCAACAAAAAGAGACTAGAGCAATGACATGGGAATTAGCAAGGTGTGGAACTAAACTTCCCCAGCCTGCTGGGTGCTGCGGTTGGACACCCATCCTTCCCCTGCCACATCCGGCTGGTGATCCCTGCGCCTCTGTACTGACCAGCACTGACCAAGCTGCAAAAACTTCAGCTTACTGGGATTCTTAGCTGGACCACGGTCTCGACAGACAGTACTGAGCCTTGTTTAAATCCAATCAATATTTGAAGGCAGATGTCAAAACTTTGCCTGGCAACAAGCCATCCAGCTCTTTGCAGAGCACCTTTGTCTTTCCTGCTCTGTAAAGCTGCTGTCATGGGTGCAGCTGCCTTTTCCCTCTCTGTTCAGTGCTTCCCTTTGTACTCTGCCCCAGATAACTATTTTTGTGCAATTATTTAAGCTGTTTGTTCACTGTCTGACACACAGCATTCAAGAACCATATAGTATATGGGCCAATCAACCACCAAAGCCACGCAAAAAAACCCCAACAACCATCCTCTCCCCCCAAAAAACCCAACAAACCCCCTTTTTTTCACAAGAACTGGGATTTACAGATGATCGTGGGTAGCTCTGGGTAGCTGTAGGAGGTAGAGAAGCTTTCCAGATGCTCTGGAGGCAGCTTCCAGAACTGAATCCCAGCCCTGGCAAGAGCAGCGGGGTGGTGCAATGCCCGGCTTTGACGATGCCTGCAGGGCATGGCGCTTAACCGTGCGCCCCAGCAAACATGCGCAGGATTCACTGGCACCTGTAAACTTTTCCATAAGGCTGAGGGGCAAATTCTCTCCTGCTTTAGTCACCTCCATGGTTTGCTCCCATGGCCACGCTGCCTGTGAGCCGAGGAAGCAGGCAGGATGCAGGCAGGGAAGGATCAGGCTATGGTTGCCGCAGGTGAAGCTTTGCAGGCTCTGGGCTGGTTTAGGCACAGCTGGGTGAGCAGTCCTGGTAGAGCTGTGGGTGAAAGGCCAAAGAGACAGAAAAACATGTAGCTTTGGGGGTTTGCTTTTTTTTCCTGGCTGGGTTATGTTTTAGCTTGGAGGAATCGCCTGGGCTGGGCTGGGGCAAGCACGCTGCAGCCACGCTGGCAGGAGACAGACACGGGGAGTGTGACAGTGGGTGCAGGAATATCCTAGGTGGGTTCTACCATCTGAACTTCATCTCTGCAACCACAGGCTGAGGGTGTTTTTGAAACCTTGTGACTATGGTTCATCACATGCTAGCACTGGGTAATGTTCTAAGGACGTTTCAGCAGGTAGATGAGCTTTGTCATCACTGTGCCTTAGGCAGCTGATAGACTTCAGAGACAACAGCTCAGAGCTGTTGAGTTTTTCCCTTCCTGGCAGGAAACTTTAAAATACTCACACAGCCTTCCTAATGCTTTGTTATCCAGATGAGTGGGAGATTTGGACCACCATCCCAGTCTCAGCTTTCCTGTACACGAGTCGCAGTGACTTCAGAGTACTGCTGCGCCGATCTGCTCAGGGCTGCGAAAGGTATTTTTAGGTTGGCCCCCATCCGTGAGCTGCGCCTGAGCACGGCGAGGAGGTGTGGGGCTGGAGCACGAAGGTTTCCGTCAGGGGTTTGGCATCAGTGGCTGAATAGGTGTCCCGACGCGGGGGGATGAGGGTGAGGCGGCGGCGTGGCTCTGAGCACGGGGCGTTGCCGGCCGGCCGGGTGGTGGATGTTGCTCTCTGAAACATTACAAGTGTATAAAGTAAGATTTCCGCACAGCCACTGAATTATTTATTGAATAATTTCTCTTGGCAAGGGACTGGTATGCTGTAGATATTCTGGATACTTTAAATACCTCTGTTTATGTGCGATTACTGTGCTCGTTCTCTAAAATTGGGCTTTCAGGACATTGAGCTCCTTGTTAGCGTTTTTCCCTTTTTAGTGGCCGCTTGCAAAGATCTTGTGTCTTGCAAATGCATTTCTCGGCAGCGCTGAGCGGGAGGGAGCGGAGGCCAGTGCCGTTCCTCCGGGTTGCCTGGAGATTCCCATCCTTTGTCTGCGCCTTGCCTTTGGCGTTGGGGTGGCGAGGAGGCCGGTGGGTCGGCGGGGCCCCCGCGCCCAGCTCTGGGCTCTGCCACCACCTCGGTCCCCGGGAGCCGCAGTGGAGCATGGTGCCATGGTCGTGCTGAGGAGGAGCTTACGCTGTTCACTGGGTGAGAAGGAGTTATTCAGGAACAGAGAGCAGGAGTGTGAGATGCCTTGGCAATAATGCTGGCAGCACAAGTGTTAATCATCAGTCACCCAACACAGGGGAAAATATATTTATTTTATATATATGCACGTGCATGCGCAAGCACGTACCTCCACATATGCAGATGTATAAATTTATGGCAGTCTTCTCTCTGAGACAATTTTTCTGCATCAGGCATTCTTCTGCCGGCTTCTCCTAAAAATAAAATCCAGCTTGCATCGCTGGGCCAAGTTTATACCACAGCCCCAACCGCACGCTGGACCGTCCCCTTTCATTCATCCCTGCCCTCTCCCTGCTCCGCGCAGTAACCAGAGGTCATGCAAAAGCATTGCCGGCTTCCTCACCGTGAACTTTATTTGCCTTATTCCTCCCCAGCAGATCAAGGAGGCTTGACCTGGCTGTAAAGCCTTTTTCCATGGCAGATAACTCTGCTGTGCTGACAGGGGAGAGACGGCGCGGGGAGGGTCAGTGGGGAGGCGGTGGCATGGGGACGGTCCCCACTGGCATTGCTGCAGCCCCGCGCCCCAGAGACCCAGTCCGGGGTGCTCTGAGCCCCCGCCAGCTCCACCGGCACGAAAGCAATTCGAGCTAAAGAGGCTTATGTACCATTGAAACCTTGTTCTTTAATAGTCTTGTTGGCAAACAGCCAGTTTAACAGATTGGACGGGTCTGATTCCCAAAGGGAAGGGAAGAAGGACGTTTTTCATTAGTAAAAATAAACTATAAAAATTATAACCTGCTTTTATTACATTTCTTGCTCACTGCTTGTTTCTCCAGTGTCTGCTCCCTGGAGAGATGCCACAGCCTCGCAGGCGCTGTGTGCCTTTCCTCCCTTGGTCACCATCCATGCAAATAGATGTCCAAGAGCAAATCCGTGTTCTGCATCCGTCACCTCTCACACCTACTTACGCTGTCTGAGTCCTGGCATAATAATCCAAAAAAAGCAATTTTATCTCTAAACTGGTTCCTTTTTTTTTTTTTTAATTCCCAATTATGACTCACTGGGTTATGCTGGAACCATAGCCAGTGAGGACTGATGCCTTTTCTTTGATTCTTAAATATAAAATTCTGATTTGACCCTGCAGAGAACAGTGTGATTTAGGTAAAACTGTGGTTTATGTATTGTTGCACTTGGGAGTCAATTATTTCACTCACACTGAGTAAAATTAAGCATCTGCAAGAGTTTGGTTTGGTCTGGTTTTGGTGGGTAGAGGGAGTTTGGTTTTTGTTTTTTTTTTTTCTTTAATGGAAAACAGAGTTTTGATGAAAATATACTGTCCCAAGAATCAAAGCAGTGATACATCACCCAGAAGCCGCGGGAGTTCGCTTCGGCGTGGTCTGCCTGAAGGTGAGAGATGTTAAATGGGGAAAGGGGCGGTAGTGAAACACGTCATGTTATAGGAGCAGAGGCAGGTAAAGTTTAAGAGTTTAAAATAGTATTAGCCTTGCCTTGGCTGATAATCCCAATAACTGCTGAGTCCCAAGTAGTTACAGCTAATTAACCCTTGTGGGTGCAGAGAGTCCCTGTGCACACATCCGAGTGAGCGTGGGGCTGTGGGGCCGGCGGTGCCCGAGCCGCAGGGGAGGGATGCGGGCTGGATGAGGGCGTATTTGGGGTCACTGTTGTGGCGATGTGTTTACACCACGATTGCAGGTGTAGGACGGAAGCGGATAGGAGTCCCGCAAAAGTACGCGAGCCAAGCATCGCTTGTCTTCTGCTTCGTTTTGGGGCTATTTACCAGGTTTCTACACACTCGTTCTTTCATGGTTTCAGATACTTCTGATGCTCAGATTGTCCCTTTGTGTTTATCACCCCCTTTACTCCTTCTCAAGCAGTTTGTAAGGCTCGCAGGTTGTCTGGCTCCTGCCTCGTGGCAGTGCAGTCCTGTAAGGTCTGCAGTAGCTGTCTGTAGTGTTCAATAAATATATAATGGCATTTCCTCCCTGTAATTAACACTGTTCAGCTGGCTCTGTGCCCGCTATGAAGTGTGGCGTTACCATTTCCAAAACCACTATGGAGTAAAAATATTAAAACTGAGGATAAAATTGACTTAATCTAGAACTGGCTGAAAACAGAAAGAGGGCCAAGCGGCTGGAGCTTCCCAAGTTTTCTCCTCCTTCATTAAAAGGAATGAGGAAAAAATCTGCAGGTTTGGAATAAACTGGGTATTGCATTTGTGGCTGAAGCACAACAGAGGCTGGGTTGCAGGTTTTGTGGTTGAAGACCTCATTAGATCACTTGTTCTCATAAAATCTTTTGCATTCCATGAAATCTTTTGCACCTCTGCCTATGCAAGTGTGAGAGCCGTCTGCTGCAGAATGGTGTCCTCCCTCTCCTGTCCTCCCCCTGAGCCCAACCGCAGCCCAGACGGGCCTGAAGGTTCATCCAACTCCTCATCTTCTGTGCCCATACAACCAAAACTTGCAGAGGTGCATGGCAGAGGCTTCGCATCATCTGGGGCTTTAATTACAGCAGTAATTAGGAATTCATAGCCTGTGGTCTCCCAAGAGCTGCCTCCCTGGCCAAGTTAGAGAAAGTAAGTGGTACTTGAGCGGCATTTAAGGACAGTGGCAAGGACAACTCCAAGGGTTGCCGTCCCACCACGTGCTTGCATGAAGCTTGGAAAAAGAGAATTGTACTCTGCAAGCAACGGACGGAGTCCCCAGATGCCCTCTGCCCGCACGGTTACAGCAGCCTCTGCGCGCCTGTGTTCAGAAACACGTTCATCTTTGCAGGAGCTTTCGTTTAAATTAGTGAATGGTTTCCAGTGGTGCAGTCCGACTAATACCTGCCAGTTTTCTGTGTCCGTGTGAAGCTGATGATGGTCCCTTACCCTCTGCAAACGGAGCCTCTCGCGCAGTGACGTAGGCACAAGATGATTTCAGTCCTCATCTCAAAGCCACCCGAACCTTGCATACAGAGTACCGCGGGCGTGTTTTTCTTCTGAAGGGAGAATGGGCCAAATCTTGCTGAGTGCTTCCTTGTGCAAATCGTCTGTCACCAACCCCGGTTCACGAAAGCGACTGCAAATATCGGAGCCTGGGGTCTGTGGAGCTGAATGTGAGGAAACACAGCTTGAAGAGTCCAAAAAGTTCACACTCTTCCACTTGAGTGAAATCCCTCGAAATCTGCCTCTCTGGATTGAGATGGTTTAGATCCTGTAAATTCTGTTTCCTCAGTGAAATGAATGAGCAGCCGCTGCCGTAGCCAAGGACACGGATCTGACGGGGATACTCCTCGTGCTGCAGCTCGCAGCATCTCGTAGTTCCCCACTGCCAATAGTTAATTCTCTCAGGCAGGCTGGAAGGCTGCTTGCTTGATTTTTGGTTCAGTGCTATAAAGCCAAATGTAAATAGCCTTGTATTTTCTGTGCTTGAATATAGGGATAGTGATGGGACGTTTTGCCCGGATTCCAATATAAAATGAATGGCGTGCCTGTTCCCTGCCCCGCTGTGAGTGCAGGTGGGCAGGCGGAGAGAAGCGCCTTGGAAGGAGCTCTCCTTCCCGAGCAGGCACCCGAGCGCTGACGTGGTGGCAGGAAGGATGCGATTGCACGGTTGCACAGGACTGGTGAAGTTTTAATTGCATTATGCACACACCAGCAGTCTTAGGCTGTTCCCACACTGGTTTATGTCACAAAAAACTCCACTGATTGCACTGGAGTTACAGAGTCGCTTCCAGCAGGAAGAGATCAAAACCGAATCGCACAATAGTGCCGTTTGTAGCTAAATAAATAAATAAGCGTTGTCCCTGTTAACGAGGGCTGGTGGGCGATCCAAAGCCCAGTGTCACTCCCAGCTACCCAAGGACTGGCTGCAGGAGCCCTGTTCACCCCAAACCCTGGTGGATGCACCGCAGGGAACGGAAATGAAGCGGAACTGCTGGAGAAGGGGGGCAGGGGGTGTCCTGCTGCTGTCCCCGAGATGGAGGTGATGGCAGCAGATGCTTACGGTGCGCTCCGCGGTAGGATGCTGCCGTGCTGATGCAAAATCCAGCCCAACCATGCTGGCTTTTAAAAATTATTATTTTTTTCCTGATCGCATGAGAAATATATTGATAGAGAGCTCGTGATCATGAGGCGCTCACCTGCTCAGCTCAGCAGGCTGCGATCGGGGCGGCCCCGGGGGAAGGAGGGTGCTGGGGTGTTTCTCCCTGCTCCGGATGCCGCTGCTCCTCCCCAGCACGCCTGGGCCCCTTTTGGGCCCCTTCCCTGGCCCCCGGCCCAAGGCTGGTTTGCTGCCCCAAGCAGATCAAGTACGGGCCCGTCGCAGATCACTTTGGGATGCAAAAAATCCAGATCAACTGTTGCAAAAGGCAAGTGGGATGAGTTTTATAGGGCAAAAATCAAACGTGATCAGAAACGGGGGTCAGTGGCTGAAGCTGCAGGTCTCGGGTTGAATAAGAGGGTTCAGAGGTGCGGGGAACTTCCCTCGACTGGGTAGGCTCACTCTCGAGGACAGGGTCTTCTTCTCAATGTGTACGTCTGCACTGAACTCGGATTGCTAAGTGCAAGGGAAACAAGCAGATAGGGGAACCACCCTAGCACTTCTACTTAACTCTCCCAGGGATCCAGCACACTTGTTGCATTTGGGCAGAAAACTAAGTGGATTTCTGCTTTCAAGTGTTATTTTCTGATATTATTTCCCATTGTTTTCACTTCCATCACTGTGGCATCCTCTGAGATGCCCTGCAGTGGACTTAAAATGAGTCACTAACAAGAAGTACTTCCTTTTTGGGGTGTCTTTCTTGGTTTTTGTTTTTAATCATAAAGGATCTAAAAATCCTTGCAGACTTCATGGTCACGGGAATCTCTGAGTTCACCATGGAAATGTGCTGACCTTCCTGGGCCAGCAGTTTCCCTTGAGCAGGGAAAAGTGAATTTCTGTCTTTCAGTCATACTTATTTAATCCAGCTGATGTGGTTATGAACGAAGGATTCGGGCACCTATTCCAGGGACGTGATCTGCTGCACGACAACAGCTTCAGGTCAGTGGGAAATAACGGCCCAGGTAGGAATTTAGCAGAAGGTGGCAGCATGTGGCACAAGTGGTCAGAAATATTAAACGTGCCATGAGCATTTGGTTGAGGTGAACGGTCTGATTTTTCCCCTGGGAGCGGATGGAGCGAGTGCCATTTAAGTCGTTTCCCCGTAGGTCTCGCGGTGTCGCTGGCTGCTGCAGTATGTGTTGCCTCACTGCAGTGGCAGACGCTGCCAGCAGCACCCTGCTCAGGTCACCTGATGGTCTGTAGTGTCCCTGCCACCACCCAGTAAGGGGAGCATGTTCCGTGCAAACCCACGGAGCACGGTGCCCATCGCTTTGCTCAAGCCAAATACCTCCCAGCAGTTATAAGTGATTCTTAATTCTGCATTAAAGCATCATATGTTTTGGGCAGAATAAAAGTGGGCTTTTGATGTCTTGAGAGCAAATTTTTCCAAATCCAGGTACTGATATAAATGACAGCTGACACATGTCAGGGGATGCAAAGTCAGCAAAGGTGTAATCACACTTTCTTCATCACCTGTATTGTAACAGAAATAGTTTTCCTCCCGTATTGTTTGGGCCTGGCTTCCAACACCCGTTCACTCTATTACGCCCCTGACTCGCCACCCTTTTGCTGGTGCTGCCAGCTCGGGATGGCCGTGGGTGCCCTGTACCCGGACTGATGGGCAGAGGGCCCTGGTGCTCCCCAGGGGATTCCCACAGCCGAGCAGGGCAGAAACACGTGGCCGTGGCTGAGCATCCCCCGCCGGCAGCGCTGCGTGGCTGTTCCCATAAGCACATTCCCAGCTTTCCGCGTTCAGCTTGGCTGCGCGGGCGGATGCGAACGCGGCTCGCAGGCTGATGTCAGGGGAGTCATTCTCGAGATTTCAGTGTAACCAGCAACTGTGGCAAACTGGGTGGCTACCGTTTGCGGCACAGGCTGTGTTTCTGGGAGCAGGCGGTTTTAAGTGGGACTTGCTGAAATGCTTTTGCACAAATAGCCAATTCATCTCTGGGGGAATAGCTCCCTCGCTGAGCTGTCCCGTTTTTTTTGTAGTTTGCTAGTAAAAGTGTGTTTGGGAAGCTGCTTTTCATAGCCTGATGTGGAGAAGCAGTGAGGGGAGAAATCGGCGCTCCATCGCAGTTCATCCTAACTCATTGCAGCCGTGTAGTCAGTGTTTTATCAGTCGTGGAGATTTCTGCGAAGACGCTCGAAGTGCAGGAGACAATGACCCCACGGTGGGTATTGCCCCGTAACGTCATCTGGGTGCCGTTTCATTTGCTGTGTTCATTGCAACTATTCTTGGAGGGTCTGGTTGTGGTCCCAGAGGGTTTGCACAGTCAGGAACTCTTTGGGGAGCAGAGCTGGCACTGGGGTGCTGAGCTGGCACTGGGGTGCTGCAGTTGGCTGAAGGGGTGGCTGGGCCAGAGCCTACACGAGGGAGGTGGCCCCGAGCGTGGGCTCTGTGCCACTGCCACCGCTCCCTGCTGCCCCCACCACGCTGTAGCCTGACAATGGGTGAGGTTAATTGTTCGTTGTGTTTTTTTGCTCGTGCAAACTTAAAAATCTCCTCCAGAGCCTTGTGTGGGGGGTGCCCCCCTGTTTGAAGGCTGGCCTGTGCTGGCCTCCAGAGCTTGCTCGGCACAAATATAGGAAAAGGCTGTGAGAGGGTAGTCCTGACCTTCAGCGTAACCCAGACACTGTTCCCAGGGGGAAAAAAGCTGGTTTGTGTTAGTGTCAGTGGTGCCATTGTGCGAGAAGTCCTGCCCGCCATGGGAGTGAAGCCCCTCCATTAGTCACTGGGCAGCACCGCAGGCTGGAGCGAGGCCAGAGGGCAAGAGGAAAGGGGCTGCCTGGGCTCCTGCGGCAGAAAAGCTTTTTCTTTAAGATCTTGTCTGCTGGTGAAGTCATAAATAGAGCTGTGGGGCTTAACAGGAAACCTTAACTGTTTGGTTCCCCTCCTCTGCAGCATCTGCTTGGCTTGTCCTTTGTAGGGCTGGCCGTTGCTGGAGATTCCCTGGTGGGGAGTTGATACTGGGCTGTTACTGCAAATACGAGTTATTTAAAATGCTTCTCGCATACTCAACACACAAACACGAGTCCCCCGAGGACAGCCTCGCCTCGCGCCCCAGGAGCAGCGAGCCGGGTGCCCAGCTCCTCTCTCCGGAGGCCGTTTCTGTAGCACGGCACCCTGCAGCCGCGGTGCTTGGAAAGGTGCCCGCCCGGCTGCGCGCCTTCTGCTTTCCCAGCCAGCGGCTCCCGCAGCCCAGCAGAAGCGAGAGCCGCCCCCCCCATGCTCACAGCAAGGTGATGCTGGCAGGTGTAAAGGGAGTGAGCGGGGGACAGCAGAGTGTCATAAAACTTGTCCCCTCACCTGTATCCTCCGTGCACAGCCCTCCTTACAGAAAAGGAGAAAAAGTTTTCTCTTTGCTTTGAGTTTCAGCGCTGTCGGAGCAGCGCAGGGGCTGGCCAGGGGGTTCCCGGTAGCCCCTCTGTGTCCTGCTGGGAGCGGAGGCTCCAGCCCTTCTCTTCGTCGGGGAATGCCCTGGCCCCTCTCCTGGGAGCTCCCCACCTCCCCTGCGGAGCACCCAGAGGCACCGTGCCTGCAGGACTGCAGGGTGGGGACCCTGCGGTGGCGTGCTCCCAGCCTGATACCCTGGCACTCCCTTATCCCCGTGCTGCAGTTGCTTGTTCTTTCTCCCAGGCCACATTTAAGCAAGGAGATGAAACTTCCCTTGGCTTGAATCACCAATAATTTACCCTGATGTAAATCATAAGGAACTTGAAGTTGAGAACGTGAAGCTGGCATAAGGGCTGAAGGCGGTGTTTCAGAGCACGTCTGCTCGGGCTTTTGCACGCAGAGGCACGCTGGCTGCGCCCCGGGAGCCAAGGGCTCGTCGCTGGAGCAGGCACTGCGCTGCCTGACCCTGCTGGGGCTGCAGCCACCGCACAGCGCCCATCCTGCTCAGGGGAGGCAGGAGCAGCTCCTGGCAGCCCAGGGGGTACAGTCATAGCCGCATCCCAGAGCCTGTCACAGCATCTGTCTGCTACAGATAACTGCAGCTGCGTCGCCTAATGTACGTTTGGGCTCAGTTGTGCTTCAGGAGTGAAGTGTTTGTTCCAGATCACCCTTCAGGGGTGTTTCCTCCTTTCTCCTATCTCTTCACAGACGCCGCTGTGCTCAGCTAAGGCGGCTGTCGGTAGGCAGCCCCACGGGCCAGCCGAGCAGTGTGCTGGCGATGGCTGACACGGCAAAGCACGTTCTTCCGTCCCAAACCGCACGGAGACCCGCGCTGCCTGTGCCCACCCCGCTGCGTGACCTCACCGTGTCCTTCTGACTCTTGCAGAGTTTGCCGTTTCGCTCGTGGAGAAGATGCAGGCTCAGGAAATCCTGCGGAGCCTGAGGCTCCCCGAGTTCGACGACCTCAGCCAGTTTTTCCGCAACCTGCCGGCCACGGCACTGGTGGGCATCGGTGCCTTCGCGGCTGTCGTCGCCTACTGGTTTGCCAGCCGGCCCCGGGCCGTGAAGCCGCCCTGTGACCTGCGGATGCAGTCGGAGGAGGTGGAGGTGAGGCCAGGGGGTGCGCGGGGCGGAGAGGCTGGGTTCCACCTGAGGTTTGCGTGCCCAGAACTGAGCGCAGGGGATGCCAGGAGGTGCTTTGGTTTGTTTTGGGGCTCCCCAACCTCATCCTGAAATCAGTTGTGTAATAGGCTGTGCCAGGGGTTGCCTCACCCCTTAATTCACCTTTTTCTGCAAACCAGAAAACTATAATACAGCCCATTAATTTATTCTCTTAGATTTTCAGTAACGTTTTGGTCTTAGCTGTGCTTAACCATCCATGACCGAAAATGACAGGAGCTGCCGTTGTGTGGGAGAATCCACTGAAAGGCAACAGCTGATAAATGAGATCAAATCCGCGGGCACTCCTTGTGCGCCCACTGCGGAGTTTGCCGCTGCAAACTTTGTCGTGATAAGAAGAAGTAGACCCGAATCCGTGCTTAAAGGCTGAGGAGTTATTAATTTTCCTGCTTGGAAAAGATTTTAAAGTTTAATGAAGGTGCTCTGTTTTAAAGAGCAGAAATATTTCTGAAAATCGTTTCCACTTAAATTAATATCTGATGAGAATTTTTAAAGCCTTTTGTGATGTCCCCTCTGAAACGTTATTGTCTTTATTCCAAAAACTTTTAAAAAGGGTGGGAGGAATTTACAGTTTCCAAGACAGTTTTCCCTGTGCTTAGGGCTTAGTGAGCTGCCCTTCAGGCTCACAGCACCGTCCCGGTGTGGCCACTCTCGCCCTGCCTGCCTCCCTTCCCAGTCCTAAAGCACCCTCTGAGCCCACGTGCTGGGGTCTGGCCTCGGCTGTAGTCTGTCCTTCGTGTTGGTCTGCATGTCCTCAAGAAGGTGCCCGTGGTGCCAGTCCTGGGAACCTGGGGAGCCCAGAGCAGCCAGTTCCCCCCCAGCACATCCCCACTCCATTACCTGTAGATTTATAATTGCTCCTCAAATCTCCATGGGAAATATCGACCATCTCCCATGTCAACAAGCCTGGTCAAGTGCTGCTCTGCAGGCAGGTGGTTCTCCACGTTCCTGTTCAGTAGGCATGGTGGTGTTGGGTTGACAACTGGACTTGATGACCTCCGAGGTCTTTTCCAACCTTCATTTTCCAATGATTCTGTGGGGCGCTGAGGGGGGTGTCCCACCTTTTCTGTCCCTTTGGGTCTTGGGCAGGGGCATGGTGATGGCTGCAGAGGCCTCTTCAGCATTTGGGCAGCGTGCTGCTTTATGGTTCAGGGTTTCCCCGTCTCCCACCCGCTGGGCAATGCGATGGCTGTGTCACATCATGTCACGTCGTGTCACACAGGGCCTGGCCGGGGCTCGCCGGTCAGTGATCGGGGACAGCCCGCAGCTGCTGACGCACTACTACGATGACGCCAGGACCATGTACGAGGTCTTCAGGAGGGGATTCAGCATCTCCGGTGAGAACATGGTGATGAGGAGGCCTGGGAGCAGGGGCGGGGAGAGAAGAAGGACAGGATGATGTAGAGACCCAAGTGGTGTGGGAGGCTCAAAGGCTTAGGGAAGCTCAGACAGTGTACAGGGTGAAATAGGTGTTGGGAGGCCAAAAAGGTGTGTGAAGCTGACAATGTGTAGAGGCTTATAAAGGTGTGGGAGGCTGAAAAGGTGTGGAAGCCAATGAGATGTAGTGGCTGATAAAGGCATGGGTGGCCAAAAAGCTGTAGGGGCTGATGAGGTGTGGAAGGCTGATAGAGGTTTGGGAGGCCAAAGAGGTGTAGAGGCTGAAAAATATGTTGTAGGCCAACAAGGTGGAGATGCTGAGGAGGTGTGGGAGAACAGCAAGGCGTAGGAAGCCAACGAGGTGTAGAGGCTGATAAAGGTGTGGGAGGCCAAAAAGGTGTGGGATACCCACTGAGACTTTAAAGGCCCAAGGAGTATAGAGTCCCCAAACTTGTAGGGAGGCCAAGGACAGAGAGCGTGAGGCTGGAAAAGGTATGAGGGGTCAAAAGTGTGTATGAGGCCAAAACACTGTGGGCGGATGAAAGGTGTGGGTGGCCAAAGAAGTGAAAAGGTCTAAAAAAGGTACGGGAATTCACAAAAGCGTGGAAGGTCAAATGAGTGTAGTGACCAAAGAACGGGGGTGCCGAAAAGGTGTGGGAGGGAGAAGGTGATTGAGAGGACCACAGAGGTCCAAGGAGTGGAGGCCAAGGAAGAAGGAGGTGGCCTAGTGAGGGGTGGGGTGGGGGCTGTAGCCTTTTGGAGCCTGGGGGGTTATAATTAGGGTTATTATTTGCAAGGTGCATTGTTTTGCATAATTTTGCTGTGCGGTCCCTTGGTACCACAAGATCTTTTTGCCGCCGCTGGCGCACAGCTTAGCGCCCTGAATTCTGCAGCATCAGCAAAGCTTATCATACATTATTCATTTCCAGAACATTTATTAATACATAAACAGGGCTGATCCAGGCACAGAACCGTGGCACCCAACAGAGCTCTCCCTCCGCTGCAAACGCTGATACTTATTTCTGCTTGTTGCTGCCTTTTCATCAGTAACTCATCCAGCTTTCCTTTTATTTCACGACAGGGCAGGGTACGGGACTCTGCCAAAAGCTCTTAGGAAAGCTGAGTGTGGTGTATCAGTCCATCGTCCTTACCCCATGATCGATGGTACCATCAAAGAGCTCTCACACACTTGTGAGACATCATTTCCCACTCAAACAGCCCCGATGACTCTTCCCTGCTCCATCATAACTATTTCTGTGTCCTCTGCTTACAACCTCCCACCTTGTTGAACGCATCTATTTCATTGATGGATTATTCTTATTTTTGGTGCCACCAAAAGCCTCAATGGAATTGCAAATATTCCACCCCACAGGACAGGGGTAAATCAATAACTCGGTAGGTGCGTGGTGGGATGGATCTTCTGCAGGTCAGTACAATTAGCAAATTAATTAAACTTTTCAAGTGTTCCTCGTGTCACATACTGCTGCTTGTTGTCTTGTCCTCCAAAGTAGGCTGTGCTAAAAATAGCAATTTTCACTTTGAAGTGTTTAAATCAAAAGGCAGCGAAAGCAGTGGGAGCGGTGTTCGGGCTGAAAGCCCTCATCTGGCACTCATGCTCACACCGTCTTAGGAGAAGGAGGCCGTTTGGGGGCAAACTGCTGCTGTCCCCTCTGCGGCTCAGGGAGGAGGGTTAGCGCGCTGGTTTGGGAGATCCCAGCGGCCAGTCTCCCATTAGCTCCACTCCTGAGTTTAGTTTGATTGGGCTTGCGGTGAGCTCTGCCCCAGGAGCGAGAACCGGCCCCGGTAACAGCAGACGTACCCTCTGGGGGCTCCGCTGCATCCCCGCAGCGTGGTGCTGGGCAGCACCTTGGCTCCTGGCGCTGCCCCCCTAACTCCGTCACCTCTGCTTGTGTTTTCCAGAAAACGGTCCCTGCCTGGGGTTCAGGAAGCCCAAGCAGCCCTACCAGTGGCTGTCCTACAAGGAGGTGAGCTGGAAGTGACACCCCCCGCACAGCCCTCTCCCCCGGCCCGGCAGAAGAAGGGGGTGTTAAGGCGCCCGTCGGTAACACACGCCTGCTAGACCCGGAGGTCGCTACCCTGCCGTGCGAGGGCTCTCGGTTTCCCCAGCCGGGCACCCGTATCCCGGCCTTACAGAGCTGTGCCGGCTTTCGGGCGCTGGCCCAGTGCCGTTAGGTGGCTCCTGACAGCCGCACGGCCCTGCTCAAAGCCGTGGGGCGTTGCCAGCCAGAGCTCAGCAGCTAATGGCTCCTGGTAACGTAAAAAATTGGGCTGTTAGATGGCAGACACAATAATCTGGGAGCCTCCCTGTATAAGCTAAGTTTTCGCTTAGTTTGGTATTGCTTGTATTCCTCTTTTTTTATGCATTTTTTTCTCTCCAAATTCCAGGTGGCAGAAAGAGCAGAAGCTCTGGGTTCAGGGCTTCTTCAGCAGGGCTGCAAGCCGTCCACCAAGCAGTTCATTGGGGTCTTTGCTCAAAACCGTCCTGAGGTGAGATTTTGAGTTCAACTTAGAATCATAGAATATCCCGAGCTGG
>VWZZ01005666.1:272840-301727 GCA_013399095.1 Psophia crepitans
GCTCCCCCTCGGGAGGAAGCTGGAGGCCCCATGAGCTCTGCCCTCAGCCTCCTCTTCTCCAGGCTGAACAAGCCAAAACACTTGTTGCTTTATTAATAATGCTCCTGACTTGTGAGCTTGCTTGATACTTGAAGTTTGTTCTTAAGTGTGTTAAATCTGTTAGTGTTCCCACGCCCCCCCCTCACCTTCGTGCTTGATGTCCTCCTGCAGTGGATCATTTCCGAGCTGGCTTGCTACACCTACTCCATGGTGGTGGTTCCCCTGTATGACACCTTGGGTCCTGGAGCCATTCGTTACATCGTCAACACAGGTAAACCCAAAGCTGATGTAGTCTTCTCAGAAATTGGTTTTGTTGCTCAGAATGGGTCATTTTCTTCTCTTTTCCAAAAGACGGGTGATTTTACTCATTGAGTGTCTCAAAGTCGCTTAAAGAGGTTTCTGGGGAGCCATGTGTCCCCACGCTGGGTCACGGCTGCCTCTGCTGCGTTTCCCACGCGCCTGGCTGCGCAGAGCCATGGATGGGGCTGCTCTGGCGGCAGGAGTTGCTCCACAGCCACCCACTCCTGTGCTGCTTCGTGTTTTGCCTCCAAGATTTTTTTTTAGCCCCCACAGTGAGCAATTTCAGTATTTTGAACTGAATCCCAGAGTAATCATACATGTCAGCTACAGCTTCGGCGGTGATTTAGGTTAGCTGAAATTGCAGTAATTTTCTAAGAGAAATGTATGTTATATTGTAGGATTTCTGATGTTAGCCTGAATGAGCATCAGAGCCGATGCAATGTTAGCTAGGAGCCAGCAGCCAGCCTTCCATTAAAAAAGGTTTGCTGTAAACAACTCCTTTGGCTGCTTCTCTTCCAGCTGACATTTCCACAGTCATTTGTGACAAACCTGAAAAAGCCAGAATACTCCTCGACCACGTGGAGAGGAGAGAAACGCCAGGTCTGAGCTCCATCATCCTGATGGACCCATTTGAGAAGGAGCTGACGGAGAGGGGGAGGTGCTGTGGGGTTCGCATCCAGACCATGCAGGAGGTGGAGGTGAGTTTGATCTCCCTCTCCTTTTACCATATTTCCTGTAAAAAGGCAGTAAAATATACAGGGACTTGTGAACCGCACGGCAGGTTCAGTGTCTGGAGAGCACAAAAGAGCAGTGTGTGGCCGCTAATAGTGATGCTCAGTGCTGCTGCCTCTCAGTGTTACTCGTTGTTGATGGGAGAGCCAACATTTCAAAGCTTCCTGCTCAGATGAGGTCTCAGCTGCCATCTAAGCCTGGGAAGGGGGGTTGCTTTCTGAGACGCTGTCCTCCTACACGCAAGCCTACAGCCTTACACTTTTTTGAAGCAGCCTGGATCCAGCTCAACCAACCCAAGTGCTACGTGAAATCCAAGGGTGGCATTGCAGCTAGTGCAGGAAACTTTGGATAGAAAAGATGACCTAAGCGTTAGCCACAAAATTTTCTGCTCTAGCTCATACTCTCCCTTAGTGCTTTGCAGAGTGTTGGCAAGTGGGTTACGCCACAGGAATTAGAGTGAAAATCATTTTTGTTACTTTAATCTCTTTCAGGACTGTGGCCGTGAGAGTCGACATGTGCCTGTGGTGAGCGCTGGCGTGCTGCTTTTCCCACTTGCAATTTATTTCTGCTGCAGTCGTATTTATTTCACTGAGAAGAGAGGGAAGGGTTGGCTCTGGGGGGAAGGAAGCTGCGTGTATGCCGGGCAGTGCCCCGTGAACTCTCCCTCTGCGCGGGAGGCAGTGGAGAAGCCAGGGGTGGGGGTGGTGGGGTGGATGCGTTTGCACCCTTGGCTTTCCAGTGGGGTTCCTGTAGCTCAGAAACACAACTTGGCAGTATTGCTCTGGGATATTTTTTTGAAAATTGCACGGGGATTTTTCACTGGCTGCTCATACCCACACGGAACTTTCAAAACCAGCCTCTGATTTTCGGGCCACTTATGCCCGGAACAGCACACGCGTGGAGCGGTGCTGAGGATACAGAGATGCTGCTGGAAATGGGAGCAATTAGCAGCTTTGGAGAGTTGTCCCCTGCTGCGGTTAACCACACGTTTCCAGAATGATTCTGGAAATCAGTAAATTATCTGAACGTTTCCCACACACCCGCAGGTATAGATGGTGTCTCTGAAAATGCCAGCTGCAAGACACCAATATTCCATCAAAGTCTTCCCGCACTAAAGCGTGCCCCTACACTAAAGCATGCGGCTGGGGCAAAACATGAGGGAGGAATAGAGTCTGCATCAACTGAGATCAAGAGTTTCATGATGGTCTTTTGTATTTGCCAAGGGGGGTGAAAGTTTTTTGTGGCAGAGCTGAAACAGAATTGGTTTGGTCTTCAAGTTTATACAATGACAACAGTCTACCGTGGACCCTTCTGCATTTGATTGATGTGATATTCTTATTCTCCTTGTGTATTTCTAGCCTCCTCGGCCAGAAGATCTCTCAATTGTCTGTTTTACTAGTGGCACTACAGGTAAAATCTTGAAATCTTTAATCTTGAAATGTTAGAATAGATTATCAAATTATTAATACCACCTCAATATGTGCCAACGTGCTGTTATACTGACATAGAATGATATTTCTGTGCATTTAAGATATTTAAGAATATATATGTATATGTGTTTCTGTAGATTGCAGATTAGCAATGGTGATATATTTATTTTTCATTTGAATTCCCTGACATACGTTGGGGGTACGATTTTGGAGTTGTCTCAAAATCTGCCTGTGTTTCTGCTTCCCATTTTGCAGTGTAGTCGTGAAGCACTTCATTGATGGGGGTTTATCTTCTGCAGATCTTTAAAAAAAACAGAAATGCAGGGCCGCAGCTTTCCATTCTCTGTATCCTGAGCACACCAAGGTCCTCAGCACCGCCGTTGCCTCCGCAGTGTGCCTCGGCTTGCTCCCGTGCTGCCCGTCTCCTCGGGCTGGCCCTGGGGCACCGTGTGCTGGGGCAGGCTTGGGGACAAGCCTGGGCAGCCCACGCCGCCGGTACTCGCGTGCTGCTGGCACCTCTTTCTTGCAGAGGATAAGCAGCAGCGTTTTCCTGCCTGTTCTTAGCAGAAGCAGGGCTTTCTGCCCTCTCTGGTCCCTGGCTTTCATACAGCTTGCAGGAATGTCCAGCTCTCGAGAGTTCATCTCTGTAACATCTACCAAAAAGCTCTGCAGGCAGCAAACAGACGGGCAGACAGCACGGATGCACCAGGCATGATCGCTTGGGAAACAGCTTTTGTGCGTACCTGCAGGGAAGGACCATGCTCCAGGAACTGCTGGAGCAGCTCTTCAAGGTTCATCTGTGCTCTCAGGGTTGCCTAATGCTTGGTCCTACCCCAAAGCATCCTGAAGTTGGCCTCCGCTTGTTCAGGCACGCAGAAGATGCTGCTGGACACCAAGCTGCCCTCCAGGAAGGGAGCTGCTTGTGCTGCTCAGCCTGCAGAGGGCAAAGCCTGCAGAGCAGGCTGAGCAAGAGGGGACATCTTCATCTTCCACCTCCTGGAGAAGACTTGTGCTACAGATCAGGTAGGCAACTGCTTTATCAGCTCCAAGTACAAACTCAGAATGTATTATAAGGCTTTAGTTTCTTCATCTTCATGCATCACTCTTGGTTTTGAAATCTGTGTGCTTCCGAGTACCCAGGGCAGTGCACCGTGTGAAAGGAGCCTATGACTGTGCTCAGTCTCAGCAGTGGGAATTCCTAAAAGGAACAGGTGGAATGCAGCGCAGGAGATGGGTGCCACAGCCGTGTGCGCTGTGAGCACCGGCTGTGCCCGTGCAACCTGCCCGGGCACAAACGGGAGTTGCAGGAAGCCAAAGCAGCCGTGCCTGTGGATACGGTGGGGCACAACTTTTTGTGTGGAGTTTGAAGTGCAGTGCATTTATTTTTTCAAGTCACATTTTTGTTGATATCTTTATTTCTAAATAAGAAATTCTGAATAGAGAAGGGTTTTTTTGGTTGTCTTCTTTTATTTGCAAATGCAGCCACGGGCCACTTTCTGACTTTTTGCATTTTTGTTTTAAGAATGTCTGAAGTTACAGACACAGGACAACCAAGGAGCTCTTTTGCTTTCTCTCATCCAAACCAGAGATCTCAAACTCTGCAAACTAAACTCTCCCAGAGCACTGCTTTGTGAACCACCAGCCCATCTTCTGCTGCTGGAGGACTTTGCACATTGCCTTCTGGCTTTTCCAGGGGTTGCATCAACACTCTGGTCTCTTTTCCGTGTTGGTTTTTTTGATGCAAAAGGCTTGGCTTTTTGTATAGCCCACATCAGGATATGTTTAATGACCAGATTTAGAATCTTCTTCCAATGGATATGTTCTCAAGGGTTTTTTCAGTTCTGAAGGGCTTCAAATATTTTTGTATGATGTGAAACAAATCTTTGCTATAGAGTTTGTAACATGGAAATTGTAGAATTGGAAACAATTTTAGCTGTTCATTGAAAAAAAGCACAGAAGTGGACTTTAATGTGTGCTTTTCTTTGCTAGGATCAGATGTCCGAATGCCTCCACAGGCTGAAGGGAGAGACTGAGGTTGCTGAGCTCAGGTCGCAAGACCAACTGTTGTTGTACCAAGAAATCAGCAGCGCTCCTGCACGAACACTCGGATGTCCCCAAATCATTGGGACACAATTTTTCATGTTGGCTATGCCAGAGAAGCAAACTGTTGTTTCCTCAAGGATCCACCCGTAACCAGTTGGATAACAGCTGCTTCCCAGTGGTTTCTCACAGCTTCCCAGTGCACATCCCTACTCCCAGAGGCTCCCAGGGTGGAAAGCGCTTACATCCCGAAGCGCTGACCGATTGCACCACCGAGTTAGGGCTGGAGCTGCTGCCTGAAATAACGATTTAGCCAGGTGGAAAAGGTTTTTCTGTTGCTTACGGGAATTGCCAAACCAGCTTGGCACCAGGATGAGGAGAAGTTGCCGTGCCGGGGCAATGAACTGAGCGGGATCGCGGTGCAGGCGCTTCCCTCGCAGGCCGCTCGCGAGGTGTGTCTTTACAAGGAAATTCCAACTTGAGAGCAGTGGCACGGCTCTGGCATTGGTTTTTAAAAAGAAAAGTGGCATCACTGCCTACCTTTTTCTCTCACAAGGGGTAATTCTGGGAAAGAGCTTGTAGCAAGGGGCCCCCGTCCTGCTGGGTTAACTCTTAGAACAGAAGAACTGAAGAAGATCAAGATCTACAGGCATCCCCCAGCCCGAAGAGCTCCAGCTCCCCTGCAGCAGCGTGGGTTGTTCTGGGTTTCTCCTGATGAAGGCTGTCCTGGCTCTTACACTGCTGCTCTGCTGTGACACCGTTAACGCCGCAGCCTGCCCGGGATGCTGAGCATGCTGCAGGCAGCACACGGGGGAAGGAGCCAGGACGTTCGTGCTGCTTCCAGGCACGTCACGGTGATTTGAGCAGAGGTACTGAATTTGCATTAAGAAAACCAAAAAGTCAGAGGTGGAGTAATGAAATGAGTCTGAGGTCTCAAAGTATCTGAGAAATCTTCCACAAAGCCTGAAGAGCGGTGTCAAGGCGCAGGAGCTGGCTCTGCCCTTGGTACAGCTTGGGATTTCCAGTGCAGCACCGAGCGCACCCTCTCCGCCCGCAGGAGACCTGCCGGCTTGCGCGACGCCACGGGGCTACGGCTGCTTGGAGAGTTGCAGGGGCTGAGCACACGTATTTGGCTGGACACGACTGAAATAACACGAGCAGTTTCTGGGTCATTGGCATGTATTTACGACCTAAATTGGTTTACGGAGTTTTCTTGAGGGCTGGATCCACGTGCGCACCCAGCTGTGAAAATAAGCGTCTCGAAGCGAAACCTGCCTGGCTGAGCTGGTGCCCACAAGCCTGTCTGTGTCTGTACAGCGTGTTAGGACAGGAGCAGTTGTGGTTGGCCAAGACATCAGCCCCAGCTTCACCTCGGAGCTTCGGAGGAGGACGAACGTGAGACCGAAGTAGCTCCTGTGCACTGCGTTCATCTGCAAGTGTTTGGGACAGAATTACCTGGAGGCACTTGGAACACAGAGTATGGATTTTCAGTAAAGCACGTTGTGTTCAAACTGTCCTGCTTGAGTGCAATAAATGTGTGCAACAGTTATTACTTTTGCTCGGGCTTTTATTTGATTGAGAGGCTGGGTAGAGGCGATGTTGGCGATGCCGGTGTGGCCCAGGGCTCGGCACTGCGGCTCCTGGCCCAGGGCCTGGGCCGGGCTGTGCCACGCGGGTGCCCACCCGCACCAAAGGGCTGCCAGCGACGCAGCCTGCAAACTGCTCTGAAACAGAGAGGATTAAGCGTATTTTCCTGTGCTGAAACTGATTCACAAAACCACTGCTCCTTCCTAATGAAATTCTGCCCGATTTACAGTCTTGCGAGGCTGTTGCCTCCACCATTAACTGTAACAGCACTGCGAAGCTCCTGGGGATGTCCCTGTGCCCGCCGTGCCGGCGCCGCGCAGGGTCCCCCGCAGGGAAAGCTCCACCGATTCGCTGCCGCACAGCGCAGGAGTGTGATCGAATTAAAGCAGTCTGTTTAAAAACACGCTGGGGAGAGAGAGGCTGGCTCTGTCATCTTTATTCAAGCTGAGCTACACCTTCTTTTTTGGAAGCAAACCGTTTGAGGGTGAGGCAAAGGGACGGCGCTGTGCCAGGAGGGTGTGCAGAGCCCTGTGGGACAGCGCCACAGGAGGGGCGCTCTGGATGGGACCCTCGGCTCTGGTTTGCGTGCCCGAAGGTTTCAGCCTGCGCCTTCGCTGTTTAAGGAACCCTGTGTGTTGGCAGAAGAACAGACACGAAATCCAAAAATTACATTACGGTGTCAAGGAGGATTCTCGGCTCAGAAGAGAAAAGAGGGTGAAAAAGCAAACGCGAGCGGTGTGGGGCTGCCCACGGGTGAAACGCTGCAGGTGCGGTGCTTGTGCTGGGCTGGTTTGCTGAGGCTTTGCCAGCTCCCTGTCCCTCTCTCCGGGACACTTCTCCTATGACCTCCCTTAACTGCAGTCTCATAGGGTCGTCTTGTAGCCTAATTTTTACCATGTAATGCCTTTTTTTTCTGCCTTGTTCAGGTTAGCCAGTGCACTGGCTAAGTAAGAGCTTAACAGCCTTTGAAATGGGGTTTGTTGGTATTCAAGATCATTCTTGCTGTCCAGATGTGTGTGAAATAAATCCTCCCTGGCGAGGCTGGGAACAGCCAGGCGGGTCTGGTGGCTGTGCTCATCACGCGGCTCCGTCCGAGCGCTCTCATAAATTGCAGTTGGGTTATTTCTGGTGGAAAGTGTTGTCCAGAGTCTTCAGTAGCAATATTCCTGCTTACAGTATCATTTTATTAAATACTGAGTACTGCAGTAAGCGCTTCTCGCGGACGTTACTGCGCAGAAATGACTGAAAAAATCATGTTAAGTTTTAAAATTCAAAAAGAGAACTTAATATTTTAACAATTTCCTGTGGGTTTGGGGTTTCTTTGGGGTTTGGTTGTTGGTTTTTGTTGGGTAAGCTTTTGGAAATTACCTACTGGCTCATTTTTTAAAATGGCTCTTTGTTTCCTTTCAGGAAACCCCAAAGGTGCTATGCTGACTCATGGGAACGTCGTTGCTGATTTTTCCGGCTTTTTGAAAGTGACGGAGGTGAATACCCTCATGTAGAAAATGTTGCCATGTACAGAGTGTGTGGGTTAAGCTGTGTTGCTGCACGGGCTGGAAATGTGCTTTTGCAGATAAGAGGTGAAATTTCCCTTACTCAGAGGGCCAAATCCACAGAAACGGGAGCAAGTCTGAGCTTACGGCGCTGGAGGGCATTAAATCCCCTTTCCAGCACCGGCTCCCTGGCTCTGTAGGGCACAACATGCTTCTGGGGAGCAATGCTGGCTCCTGTAAATCAATTAATTAACTCCTTTTGAAGAATTAGGAGAGCAAACGAGCCCTGTACAGTTGCAACTGGTGCTTGAAAAAGAGTACGGGGTCCACCTGCGCTCGGTGTCCCGTTGTGCCCATACCATGCCCCCATTTATTTGAAAGGTCTCTGCACAGAAAGTGTGTGTGTGTATATATAAGAACATAGACTTTTTTACAAGCATGGTTAATTGATATCAAAGTATATCTCATATAGGTATGTTTAAGAAAGCTGGCCAAGTACCCGTATAATATGTTTCATGCAACGTAAACCTTGTGTTTAGAAACAATACAGGAAGCAGAATTGCTTTAGCACAACATATTAAGGATTTTATACAGCTTACACCTAGCAAATATAAAAGATCTATTTTTTGTAGTAAACAGGCAATTCTATAAAGTAGCAATGTACACACGGGATGCACAATCTGTTACCTTAATCCTTGAACTTTCTGAGGTTCCCAGACCACTGTTGTAAAGAAACCCGGACACGTGATGTGAGAAATCCCACGGAACTCACGTGTTCAAGTATTTGCAGGGTTGTGACTCCAGTAATTTGCAGTATGAAGTGTCGATACAGCAGCGTGCTGCAGCGAGCCCTCGGGCGTTGCAGCGCGGAGCTTTCGCTGGGTTCAGAGGCAGCGAGGTGCACAAACGAAAGCTGATGTGTCTCAGTTTCAAAGGGCAGGAACATCTGTTTTGGAAGACAACTAATTTAGAGCGAGCTGAGGGAGCTTGGCGTCTTCCAGGACTGGCCCCCAGAAATGGATTTAGCGTTTGCTGACAGCAGTGGGACTCTTTAATTAATCTCGAAGGTATCAGACTGAGATGCAAGTCTGGTATAAGCGGTTGTAAATTCCATCGCCTCGGTCACCAGAGTATTGTTGGCGAGAGCGTAAATGCCCGGAGCCAATCCACACGGTTGGGGCGATGTCTAACCACAGCCATGAAATCCAGCAAAGTGCAGAATATTTGAAAGTCATACCAACAAACATACCCAAAGCTGAGAAGTACTGTAGGTTTGCTGGTTACATACTCTTGCACTGGTTTTGCGTAGCTCAGCATTTTTTATCAAAGGAGTGCTTTTTGAAGTGAACCCAGAGCTTTATTATAAGGTTGTTCTTAAATGCCAAGAACCTGTTTTCATTTTTGCATTTAGCTGGACAGCTGCGCCAGCTGTGAAATGCTATTCCATGTCATCATTTTGGTCCAATTTAAAACCAAATCATTTATTGTCTGGGCGCTTGAAGCAACGCAAACAAAAAGCAGCATAGCTAGTGGTGATAATGGTCTTACATTACTGTGCTTGCAGAAAATGAAGCCCATTTGAAATAGTATATGAAGAGCTTTGCACGCCCTCATAGCTTCATTCAGACTGACACAAAAAATAATACGAAACAGGATGCTGAAAAGCCCCACACGGTCAATCATATTTGACTTCACTAGGTAACGGGTGGGAGGGCATACCCAAATCTGGCTTACCCAGAGTTAACTCCAATAAAATATTCCCCGAGGAAGAAACTCCTGTGCCTCCATCCACCACTGTGTCCCAGGTCACGGACTATCGATTCTGTCACAGCAGTGGAGAGGCAAAGTGGGTATAAACTGCTAATTCTGTGAGCTAATAGATTTTTATACCCATTTTCCACTAACCATTGGCTTTGGTGCAAGTTATGGGGTAATCAAGCTTTCAGTTTTTCTAATCCATAATATAACGGCAAGCCTTACCCTTGGAAATGCAGGTTGGAAGGCTACTTTTCTTTTGGGGCATGGATCAGGAAAGGCTCTCGAGGCCTTTATTTATTCCAGCCTGCAAGACAGAATTCAGACCTCAGCCAGCTGAAAACTTTGGTCATTTCTATTTTTCACACAATCTGTCCAGCCTTCTTTCTTTCCCCACTGCACCTGTCTGTGGGGCAGCGATAATGCCCTTAAAAATCACATTTTAATCACTTAAAATGATGAGAAACACTAACAGAAATCATTAATTTTTGCAGCTGGGAAAAAAATCATTAATTTTTCCAGTGATTCAAATCAATGATTAACCTAAGGAAAAGAAAAAAAATCTGTAGCTTGGACTGCGGTAACAGCGTGAATCTCTGACGGGCTCTGCGCATGGGTCTGCCTGTAGCGCCCCGCCGATTTCCAGGAGGCTCCTGCAGGTCTGCACACAGCCGAGGGGCAAATCGTGGTCTCGGCACCTCGTGGCAGAAAGCAGAGAATGAAAACGGGGTTCTCTGTCAGGGTGAGCCTCCGTTTCCAGCGTGAGCTGTGTGGATACGATGCGCCTTCTGTCGTGGAGAGACCTCTCCATCGCCCTCTGTGTACATCTCCGTGCTCTTTACTCCTCCTGCTAACTGCGCTTCATTGACGCTGTGGCTTAACGCTTCACTCCGTACGCTGCTCCCTTCCTCTCTCAACAATCTTTACCCTTTTGCTCCTCTGGTGCCATTTTTCTTTTATTGTTTTATGACTTTCTTGTTGTCTTCCTGTCAGTGTTTCTTTCCTTTCTGTCTCCCATGCCCTTCACCTGCAGAAAGTGATCTTTCCGAGACAGGACGATGTGCTCATCTCCTTCCTGCCTCTGGCTCACATGTTTGAAAGAGTGATACAGGTAAGAAGCCTGCCTGAACTGACGAGGCCTCGTGGGGCTCCTTGTGCTTTCTTCCAGAGTCAGTGGTCTCCCACTTGTGAGGATGTTCACATTTCCTATTTGCCTTTAGCACACATGTTTGAGAGAATGGTACAGGTAAGGTCCTAGTGTCAGTGGAAATCGCCTTTTTCCACGCCAAAAAATATAAAATGAATAAAATACTAAATAACCGGCAGTATCCTGTAGCACTGAAAAGCTTGTACTCCAGAAGTGCCACGTGCATAACGCCAGAGCCCAGCCTCTGGTCTCGGTGACATGGCCCTGAGTCCAGAGCCGTTCCGGGAGCGTTTCCCGCGCTGTCCAGCTGATGCTGCTGGCTCCGAGACTGGAAAATGGCCCTTGGTCAACAAGCAGAAGCTGCCCCCTGCACAGTTTTGGGGACAGCTTTTCAAAGCATTCTAGGGTCAGGTATCATGGGAGTAAACACAATTCCGTGCCATTTTCTGCACCAGCTAAAATCCTTTTATTGCATAAATAATCTGATCTGCAAAAAAACCCAACCCTTGCAGGCACTGAAAAAGAGGAAACTAAGATCGTGGTGTGACAGACGTGATCCTCCTGGCAGGGCAGCGTACGGTGGGCATTAACTGGAAGCCAGCGTGCCCTGGAAATAACGGCAAGCAGAGGCGCTAGCTCGTGCCAGCCCGCAGAACTGACTCCTCACATCCCTTTTCTGAAAAGAGAGGTGGCAGCCTGGGCTGCAGTCGGTGTCAGGCCAGTCAGATGGGACAGTCGCATCAGTTCTCCTGGCCGGAGAAGCTGCAAACTAAAAGCTGATCTAATATGTGAAGGTTGGACCTGGATTCAGGTGCAGCTCTGCGCTTTCTCAGGGAGGGCTGTTTTGGGCTGAAAGCATGCTTTTTGAGTCAGACAAGCATCCCAATGTAAGCCTCCCACTTCTTAGTAACACCTGTGCCAGAAATAATATATAAAAACTCACAAATTGGAAGTGAAAGTCCATGAAAGATTTGGAGAATTACAGCCCAGCCGATCTTCGCTTGTAAGTCACATTTTGAAAGACAGGTCGGTCAGTGTAGGGCCACCATTCAGGCAATCCGCTTGGACAGCAAACAAGAATGTAATTATTAAAAAGTCATCTGATGGGGGGAAAAAAATGAGAAACGTTTGAAACAACCTCTTTCCACAGGATGTTGCCATGTGGAAAGGGACAGGCCTCCAAAGAACGTTCAGCTCTAGCCTCTCTGCTAAAAAAAGCTCATTAATGCAGAGATTTTTTTTCAAAAGAACTAAAAAAATAATTTTCAAAATTATTCTGAAGAGCAAGGACTGTGTCAGCTTCCCTCGTTTTATCCAACATTATTAGTTCCTGGAACTTAGAGTTGAAATTATACAGATACATTCTTTAAAGCTAAAAATTTCTCATTATTTATAGTTTCCAATGAGCACACTGATTATATTTTCCTTTTTTCTTTTTCTTTTTTTTTTTTTAAATTCCTGTGCACGTGCAGTGTAGACTTTAGATCTGGCAGCGTAATGTTCATTAAACCTCCATCACGTGTGTAAAATTCCTGTGGTTCCGGCTGACGGAGAGGCAGCCTCCAACTGGCTGACAGAGCAGGGAGCGCGCTTTGGTTCGCGTTACGGATTTTTTAGGAGTAGCACAAAAAGACTTGGCTGCCTCTTAAGGAATTTTTGGTACACCAAAAGGAGAGCTGATGTCCTCAATCTACCCTTGGGAGAGCTAAGAAAATTGAGAGTGCTGGGCCGGGCTCAGCTCCCAGCATCGCTGAGGATGCCTTCTCCCGCTCAGCTCCAGGAGCAGGGTAGGGATGCTGGTCCCCCAGTGCTCCCCAGCAGGAGCACAAGCCATCAACGCCAGTTTTACCAAGTTAGCGACTAGTCCTCTGCAGTATCACCGACTACCAGAGCTGCCGCTTCAGCTGCCAGTTGGCTCATCGCAGGCAGCCTGCCCTGCCCGATCCCGCACATCCAGCTCCGTTCTGGTCTGACGAAAGTGGCCTCTTTTCTTTCCAAGCACAAAACTTCTGGATCTGTAGTTTCCATACGAATTAAGCACCTTTTATGAAGTGGGCTTCTATTTCTGGGATACAGGATCAGGCACTGTATTGCTAACGTAGTCTATATCGTTGTGTTTAAACAAAACTAAAGTATTAACATCTAAAAATTGGCTGCCGCTCAGTAGGTTTTACAGTGTTTCTTAATGTGCGTTTCTTCATTGACAGTGGGTCCTCATGCTGCGAGCTGCTATGGTAGGTCTGGGCTTCAGAGGAGAAGTTCACACCCAGAATCTGGTCGTAACTTGGACTTCTCCATCCCCGTATGCAGGGGATGAAGGGAAAGCCCTTTGAAAAGCTCTGCTTCCCTGTTCTGCCAGAAACAGTGGCAAATTTGGTGGATGCTGAATTGTCAGTACGGAGAAGTGCCCAGAACTGTCTGTGTATGTCTATTCAGTGCAAAATTTACTGTGATACGTGTTTCTGAAGCCCCATTTTTACCATATTGGAGAGTAGAATTGGAGGGAAGGCACTCAGCGCTCGGGAGGGATGCTCTGCAGAAAGCACAGAGGTTACATGCCTTCCTTTTCCTTCCCGCCAGTCTGTAGTGTACTGCCACGGAGGGCGAATTGGGTTCTTTCAAGGAGATATTCGTCTCTTATCTGACGACATGAAAGCGTTGCGTCCGACCATCTTCCCTGTCGTGCCGCGGCTGTTAAACAGAATGTATGATAAGGTGAGTTTAATTTTGCTCTTTTTTGTTATAATAAAGTTTATGTCCTTTCAGTACTTATGTGAAAGAATTCCCTTAGTCACGGAGATTTCTGGAGCAGATTATCCTGTTCCTGCCTTATTGCAAACGCATTCTCACCCTGTGCAGCTGATGCAGCTGCTCCAGTCCGTGAGGCTGTATTGCGTTGATTTGCACGGACTGCAGACGCGCCTGTTGCGCGTTAGTATGAAATCCCTCTGTATTAGCCCCTTACCCGCTCGCACTGGGGTTACCAGTGACGTTTCCAGAGACGAGGGATTTTTTTGGCACAGAGACACCAGTCAGACCTGGATGCACTAGGACTTTTTGTGCCCTTCAGCCACTTCAGGAACTTGAATCTCTCCCTCTGGTGGCAACGACAGCTGAAACTCAGGACCTGCGAAAGGAGTGTGAGGATTTAGGCAGTGTAAGTGTGAGGTTGGCTTTAGGATCTAGAAATCTTTCAGAGATGGTGTTGAAAGGTATTGCAGACAGACATGTCTGGTCATCATGTTAAATCTGTTTGACCAGCTGGGAATATTTATTCCTCGGAAGACTTATCCTCTAACGACGAGCTTAAGCACAAGCTACTGATTAATTTTTCCCCAAGGTCAGGACTGTTGGGTCAGGGTTTCTGGTGCCTCTTTAGAGGGATGGGCCCCGGGGGTTTCTCGTTTGTAGAGATGCAGTCGGTGCTGGCGTCTGATTGAGCTCAGGTAAACACAGCCCCCATCGCCCCGCCAGCCAGCGCAATACTGCTCCAGCTGCCGGGTATTCCAGTCGCTCGTTCCTACTTGCTCAGATTTCACGATTTCACTGAATCCTATCGTAGAAATCATACAGAAATACCAGCCCTGTAAACCTAGTCAAAGCCTACCCCAGCACCCTCCCTCTTTTTCCCATGTTGTACAGCATGTACAACAGTGAACGGAGTGGGACAAACCACTCCGGTTTTTGTTCCTCAGTACAAAAGCCATAGTATAGTCCTATTTAACTGTATTGTTAACGTAACTATAGCCTGCCTGGCACGGCAGAACAGTATAGCTGTGACTGTAAGATCAGCCGTTGATGTTTTCCCTCTCCCGGGTGCCGCGCTGCCCGCCACCCCGCGCTCCCGCAGATCTTCAGCCAGGCAGACACGTCCCTCAAGCGCTGGATTCTGGAATTTGCTGCAAAACGGAAAAAAGCTGAAGTTCGAAACGGAATCATTAGAAATGACAGCTTGTGGGATAAACTTTTCTTTAATAAAATACAGGTAAGCAGTTTACTCAAAGGAACTGGCATGTCTTCTGGCAATGACTGGTTTGCTTTAGAGTCACCGTGGTCCGCTTGCCTGATGAGGAGCTGCAGGCAAGCGCTACTCGCTAGCAAACAGCGGACTGAAAAATGGAATAGAAACTTTTGCTGCATTTATTTTTTATTTATGTATTTATTTTTAAACACCATGCATAAGGTGCCAAAATTTCAATTCTGTTAGGGATGGTTTTCCAGAGAGGAGGGGAGAAACACCGGGGCAGACTGAGCTGGCTTTTGCCGCATCCCTCCCTCAGCAGCACTGAGCAGTCACTATTTGCAGAACAGTGCCTAATTTTATGCAGCTCTGGGATACCAGCCATGCCCCTGGAGAGGCACCAAGGAGGGGCGTGATGTAGTGCGGAGGCACTTGCCCTCTGCCACGTGAAGCTGCCCAGAAGCAGGATCATAGCCTCCTGCCCGACACCAGGGCTGCTGTCACCTCCTTGGTTATTTGAGTGCGCTGCCATGCAGGCACTGGGCAACCGCTGCAATAAATGGCTTTTCCCTGCTCGCACCCAGCTACAGGCAGGGGAAAAGGCTTCATCAAACCCGCTCCCATCTCCTCCCTCTGAGGATGGAATTCAGGAAGGTGGCCGTGAACAGAGGAGGACGATCAAAGAGATGTTGCTCTAAAGTTTCCCTAGGAAAACAATAACAAGGGTGTAGAGAAAAATGCACTTGTAAATCATGACTTAACAAGAAGAGAAAGAAATCGGAATGCCCTGTTGTGTGCCACACGTCTCCTGAGTAAAAAAAAAAAAAAAAAAGATTAACTTGGCCTTAAACCAGGTTTTCTGGACACTGTACCATTACAGGAGTCTCCAATTACTTCATTTTTTTAATTGGATAACTTATCTGGAGACATGCCACTTTATTTTTAACTAAAGAAACTGACTGTACTTTTCATCTGCGGATTAGTTGTCCTCAGTGTGCAGAGACAGCAGAGTTCACCGGCTGCTGGGGAGCCCAGACACGAGGCAAGCCAGGCTGCATATTGATTCAGGACCTGGCGAGACAGGCAGGCTCAAGCAGGAGTTCTTTCCTTTTGTGCTGGGTTTTCTTTTTACTTTAGAATAAGAAAAAGGAAATGAAGGTGGGGGGGTGGTAAAGAAGTAAAACGCGACACAGGAATTGATGTAATACCCTCCACAAATATTTGAAGGTCATCTGCCTTACAAAAGGGACCGCGTTATTTTAGATGGCTTGGGAACCAATTCATTAAAAACGATGAAGTGCAAATAAGCAAAGAAAACTGGAGGGGGAAAGAGTCTGATTTTTACCCAACAGTTCTCCAGATCCAGACTGGCCTCCTGCCTCCCCGCAGGTCTGCACCCTGCCCGGGCGCAGGCAGCCGCAGGAGCCGAGAGATGCTCATCCTCCGAGGGGCGTGGGACTCCTGCCCCCGTACGTCGAACGTTTGGGTTTTTTTCTTTAAGCACTATTTCTACCCATGAGGGGGACAGTTACTGCTTTAAGATTTAGCTGGCTTTTTATCCCTAAGGAAAGATTCAGGGCTAGCTCGTGTTTCCATAGCGCGGCCGCATCTCTTTTAGGCAGCGTTCTGTGCAAGCTCTGCACGAGCAGCGCTCCCAGACACTGGCATTTTTTCCATCTGTAATAAACTGTGATGCTCGCTTTTGTTTTCTCCTGCCCTCCAACAGGCGAGCCTCGGGGGGTGCGTTCGCATGATCGTAACAGGCGCTGCCCCTGCGTCTCCGACTGTCCTGGGCTTCCTCCGTGCCGCCCTCGGATGTCAGGTGGGCTCCTGCGGCCGTTCGGAGGTGTTGGCTTACTGCTGGCTGGGAAACGCGCTGCGTGTACGAAAGCAGATGGGTCAGGACCTCAGGACCGCATTTAGGATGGACCCAAGAGCAGCTGCAGGGCTGGGGCAGGCACAGCACCCTGGTGTCCCCACAGCGCTGCTCCTGCAGCCATGGGGTTGGAGCGGGAACGACCGGTGGCCCTGGGAAGCGAGCAGCAGCCAAGCGCTGCTTTCACTGCAGGCAGTTGCCAAAAAAAAAAGGGTAGACTTATCCCACCTGCCGCTCAGCACTTCATTGAGTATGTGCAATTGAATGTGCGAGGCACTTCGTTACATGAGTTTTTTTCTATATATAATTGGAGAAAAATAATCTTCAGGTGGTGATTTAACCCACTTAAGATGTCCACTGCATTGTTTCTCTTTCACGAGGAAGCCCAGGGCTGCCAAAAGGCCTCGTTCAAGAGCCTAAAATTAGGTGAAAAAAGAATTGAAAGTATATTTTCAAAATGTCCCACAAAAATTCCTTTCAATTCCCCCCCCCACTAATAAATTCCACTCTGGAATAACATACTTCCTGACTCAAAAGCCAATTGCTGAACTTGTCTTCTCACTATTTTCAGCTCTCCAGAGCCACAGTAAACTCCTCGCCTTGTAAATGAAATTTTGCATACAGTAAGAGCCGGGGAAGCGTCCCTGTGCATTGCAGCCGGCAGGATTAGCTCACCGGACTGTGCAGCAGAAGGCAATCCTTAGAATTTTGTTCTGTAATAGTGGAACCATATATACCGCTCTAAAGGTACCCGTTCCCTTGTCAGGTTTATGAAGGCTACGGCCAAACAGAATGCACGGCTGGGTGCACCTTTACGACCCCAGGTGACTGGACATCAGGTAATGATTTTCTTCCACCGTTTCCAGAAAGGGAAGAAACGCACGTTTCTTTTGAAAACTCTGGCCTGGAACACCACGGGGTGTTACACACACCGTTCACCGCTGCATGAACAGTTCTCAGTGACTGTAATGTTTGTGACGGTTTCACTAGTTGGGAACAGACAGACGGGGATCAGATGTTGGGCGCGTCTGCCTGAGGAGATTCGGAATTGCCCCCGGAGCTGATATTCGCGGTACTCTCATCTCCGCACTCCCAGCCCTCTCTAGAGCACTGGAGCTGGATTTAGAAGAATGTTTGTTATAACGAAACGCTGGAACAAAGAAAAGCTGTGTACATTCCTGTACTTAGTGAGCAACCTCAGGCTTTGGACACAGACCTACTGCTACTCAATACCTGATCGTATTTCAGGCTTTCAAAACTTTTGAATCGTGACAAAATCAGATAAAGGTCAGCACTAAGCAGGATTCAGATAATACGTACAAGTGCTGCAGCTTAATTCCTCCTCAATATAATTCACCGGTATTTAGAAAAATGTTTTGAAATGGGTATCGTGCTCATTGAAAAAAATACTTGTAGGAAACCTGGACATCAGATAGTAATGGCTCTGGCCAGTTAAACATTTCCTTCTTTCCAGTCCAGATTTTCTGTGGCTGGAGAACAGCATGTGCTTTCTTTCCCCAGCACAAGCGGTCATCTGTTTGGTGTTCTCCAAACCAAACCCAGCCCCTGGCAGATACGGGTGAGCCCTGGGGCTCACTGCCCGTGCCCTGGCCAGCACCGGGCAAAGCGCCGCTCGCACGCCAACGCCGCGTCCTCATCCTCAGCGCGCTTTGATCTGGCTCCTGTGCAAAATGAGTGCTGCGACGCAGAGTTGTGCCTCCTCTCTTTCCAGTCCCTTTTTCTTTTCCGTCCTGCTGGGGAAGGCAGTGCTGTTTTGCGCACCGGCGTGCTCCAGCAGCGCCCGGCGGCTGCAGCAGACCGTGCCCTCGCTTCATCTTTGGAGAAAACTGTAGAGGTGGGGGGAAGGGTGTTCAGCTTGGTGTTGCTGCAGTTGATATTCCCAGACGATTAAAACGATGAGAGTCCAGAGCTCAGTGTGCTTTGATAATGAGTTAAGCTTAAAAAAGAGCTAGACTCTTACAGGTAATGGAAACGTGGTCTGTGTTTCGACATGTTGAAAACCGGGTTTATATCCAAACAGGAGGTTCGGGTATTTAGTGTCAGTAGTTCAAAACCTTAAAGGGAGGAAAGATCCCTAGCTCCCTCAGGAATATCCAGTGTATCTGCAACTATGCAAGCAACTAATAAAAAAAAAATGCTAATTATTGATGACAAGTGACTTGATAACTTTGATTTCCAGGTCATGTAGGAGCCCCTTTGCCCTGTAACTTAATCAGATTGAAGGATGTGGAAGAGCTGAATTATTTTGCTTCCAAAGGAGAAGGAGAGGTAGCAAATCACATTTTTTATATCAAATTCTCACTAAGTAACACCATATAAGTCGTTAGAGAAGCATTTCACTTTTGCAAGGTGCATGGTTGATGATGTGTTACATGTTACAGTCAGGAAAGGAAAACATCAATTCAGCAATAGAGCAGCCAAGGATTAATTAAAAGGGGCTGTGACAGCACTTCCAGCCAATGCTGTGCCTGATTACTTTAAAAGTTAAGACTGAATTAATGAGTTCAGCTAAGAAGAGCTGAATTGCTGTGATTTCTAGACTGCTGATATTTCTGTATTGCACAGAAATTAAACTTACTGAAATAACTTTTTTTTTTAACTGCAAGCTGAATGCAAACCAACTTCAAACAGACCAGTGTTGCATTCCCCACTTAATATGTCCATTAGTTTGAGAAAGATCCATAGGTAATTTTATAATGCAGTATGTCTTAGTTTCATGGAGCACAGTCATTCAGTCAACCTGTAAAATATTTCCATTTCAGTGAATTACTGTTTAGCCTTTAGCATGTACAGCAGACTAATGAACTGATTTATCAGCACCTCTGGCTGTTTTGCAGATATGTGTGAAAGGACCAAACGTTTTCAAAGGTTATCTGAAAGATGAGGAGAAGACAACTGAAGCGCTGGACAAGGAGGGCTGGCTTCACACTGGAGACATCGGGAAATGGCTACCGGTGCGTATGGATCAGATGCTTAGTTCTTATGCCAGTTGTATTATCCCATGTATATTTTCAAGGACTGAAGTTAAATTTCCCGGCAAATCTGCCTTTACAAAGGATTAAGTTTATATTTTGCAGAGTAAGGTCAATATGTCAGTGAGGCGTTTCCGGGCAATTTAAAGAGCTCCGTTAAAAGCAGACTGCTTACTGAGTCTCTGTGGTTAAATAACTTCTGTGGGAACTCTCATTTCTTTCTCCTAACAGAATGGGACTCTTAAAATTATTGATCGGAAAAAGCATATATTTAAACTCGCTCAGGGAGAATATATTGCACCAGAGAAGATAGAGAATATCTATATCCGCAGTGACCCTGTTGCCCAGATCTATGTCCATGGAGACAGCCTGCAGGTAAAAACTCAGTTCTCAGAAAATACTAGTTTATTCTTTGTAAACAGGAGACAGCGAGCTGGGCATGAATGGGGGGGAAGCATGAGCGGGTCACACCACGTTTTTGCCCTGACGTCTCCCTCCTGTTCTGGAGCTGGCTGGCAGCCACGCACGAGCTGAGCGGCTGGCATCACCCGAAGCAGCTTGGAGGATGCTCTGACCAAAGGTCAAGCCTTAAAATTTGCTTTAGCGTCACCCTTTGGTCTGTAACGCTCTCCTTTGCCACGTTACCTGTGGTGAGCCAGACGAAGGCAAAGCCACCGCTCCTCCACAACCACTGCCCACCCATTTTGGCCAATCTTGTCCCGTTTTGTGCCTTGCCCCTCTCCCCACATTACAGCCCTGTTCGCTGTTTACAGTTGCATATGCAGCGAAGATGGTTTATTCGCATATTTATACAAACACGTACAGCCTCTGAAACCATTGCAGTTCACCCCTCTGCATTCACTGGCAGCAGCCCTTGGCGCTGGAGCTTGCCCGAGACTCACAGGCCCACGAGCTGCGTGTGTATAAAAGATGCGGGCTGTGTTCTGCTCTGGCTTGTGCCTGTGAAATTTAATTAATGTCCAAGCAGAACACAAGCCCAAGGGAAGGTGTTAAAGTTGTTGGCAAATGCGGGAACAGTCACAGAGAACCGTTTTATCTGAGCAAAAGGCACCGACGCCAAAATCGCCTTTGCTGTGTCACGTTAGGAGATTGTTAACGTAATTAAACAAGAAGTGATAAACGCGTAGCAAATTCAACTGGCTTACGTATTCGCTTCCACGTAGGGCCTTAAATGTTGTTCAGCTTTTGCCCGCAGTTCTCTTCTCCTTCACCTCCAGGCCTTCCTGGTGGGAATTGTGGTGCCCGATCCCGAAGTTATGCCAGGCTGGGCAAAGAAAAGAGGGTTTGACGGAACGTATGCAGAACTCTGTAAAAATAAGGTTTGTCTTTCTGTCTGCCAGCTGTACAGACTTTTTTTTTGCTGTGGCATAACCTAGTTAGAGTAGGTGGCCATTATTAACGACCTCAGTGACAAGAATGACGGCATTGCTGGCGGTCACGCAGGTTGGCCCGGGTGCGGCGATGGGTGCTGGCTGATGGCACAGGCCTCTGCAGACCCCTCCGTGGGGGAGCAGGGCTCTGGCCTGCAGAGGACGGCAGTATGGCAGCAGGAGAGGTTGTATTTGCTTAGGTGTCTTGAATCAGGGTCCCAGCCTTATTTACACATGCTCTGTAACGCTGTGGAACGGAGCTGGATTGCGTTAACGAACGCTGACGCCACCAGATCATCCCGCTGGTGTCTGCGGGAAATGGTTCGGCGTGGCAGTCTGGCAGAAGGCCGAAGGGCTGCCAGCGCGGGCGTCTGTCACGTGCATTCGGAAACACAACCGTGCTGCTCGTCCCGAGGAAAGGGTTAACATCTCCGCACTTGGATTTAACGTTTGCACATTTCTTTAACAGAATATTTGCTAATTATGTATTAACTACCAACAAGGCCCTTGAACTTTACTCAGATACATGTTTTCGTGATGAACGACGGTATTAATTGCACGCACGGCTGACTCTGCTATTTCATGAGGAATTTATGTGTTTTAACCCAGGAACTGCAGCAAGCGATAATGGAAGACATGGTACGGTTAGGTAAGGAGAGCGGACTTCATTCCTTTGAGCAGGTAAAATGAAACAATTAACACGTTATTCAGTGTGGTCAGGCAGGCAGTTTGTCCATCCGTATTGAATGGGGATTTGCCAGCGTCTGTTGTGTCACTACAGATCCCTGCTGCCGCTGCACACGGTGTTTCCCGAGAGCGAGCTTTACTGCCGGCATGTTGCGTTTGCTCCTTTGCAAACGGACAGGCCGTGATTCCACCTTCCGCTCGTGCTTGAAATTTGAATTACATTTAGTGAAAATCTTGGGTGCAGAGGTAGAAATCTGATCCAAGGACGTGGATAAATCCCGCCAGTCTGACAACCGGGGCTCAGGACAAATGGCTGTAGGACCCTGATTCTTCTGCCACTGGAGCACTGTTAAGAAACTGGGTCACTAATTACCATTCTTATAACTGACCTAGGAAATGCTGCTGGTTGATTTATTTTCAGCCTGTGCACTAATTCTTTGCCGGTGCTCATGTAAATATTTCTGCAACAGGGCTACAAACACTTCAGGAGAGATCTGAAATCAACCATGGATTACACTGCATTAAAACCCCGAACACACCACATTTTAAAACGTCTAAATGCTTATTTCTGTTAAAATAATGAACAACTTAATCATTACATATAATTAGCAAGGGCCTTTCTGCTTTTGTTTAGGCTGTTTCTGGGTGGTAGTTCTAATGAGTGAGTCACCGTATCTGAGTCCAGCAGAAGCACCATTAAACATAAACTTGTTATTCTTCATTTCTCAGTTAAATATGCAAACGTAATGATCGTAAAAAGGAATTAATTTAAAAATGAAGCTCAAGGTAAAGCACAGTTTGCAATGCACACCATTGTCTGTGGCAATAAGTCTGGTTTGCTCCTGCCATAGTCTTCACAGTATGAAGTATCCTCAAGTACTCTATTCTAGCAGCAGTTTGCAGTTAACAGACAATAAAGTAGTGAGGAAAGCCTTGCCATCTTTCTAAAAGTTACAGAGAAATGTTTCACGTTTCAAAACTAAAGGGCTTCAGGATCAACATCTCCGGTGCAATATGTAATCTTAAAACCGCACTTTGAGCCGGCTGTTGCGGCCAACGTTCTTGTAGAACGGGATCCCCGCTGCACGGCAGAGCCGTTCTTTATCATCCCCGTCCCTGTCTGCAGCGCCGGAGGCCTGAGCTTGGACCTCTGCCTTGGAAATGACAACTCCGGCTTCTGGAACCAGCAGCTTCCAGGGTGCAGGCTCTGAAAGCCAGCGCCGCGAGCGAGGGAAGCGTTAATAGCACAAACACTGATTTTGCGAAGGACGTCACGGGGGAGGAACTGGATGCTTACGGGGGGAAATGAATCACATCTAACAGGAATCCAAAAATTGATTCTCGGGCTATATTCCTGCAACCCCCAGTCTAATGAAATGCAAACCGGGTTTGGGGAATCACGAAAGCAGCAGATGGCTGGGGAATTTGGTCTTAAATCAGTGGACTCGGACCAGTCACGCAGCAGTTTTCTGCTTTCTCCCACACCAGTGCTCCCATAAATGCAGTGGAAGGAAAAGCTCGGTCCCATCTGTGCTGCCAGGCTCCCTGCTGTGCTCAGAGACACCGCCGCTAACAAGGGCAGCCTTGTAAAGTCCTGTTTGCCTAGAATGAGTGATTTTATATCATTTTAATTAGCTAGTAAAACACCATCAGTTCTTCTTTAAAGATGATCATCATGTACAGTCTTTGCGCCTGCAAAGCTTTATGGTAATTTTGCAAGACCGAATTAGCGCTGCTGACTTGCTTTTGCCGTTTGGTTAAGATGATGTCTGGTAGCACGACTCCCTGCCCGCCCTCCCTTCCCCTCTTCCACAGCCTTTCGACCGTGTGAAACTCCGCGGTTGCAGTATCGCATATGGCAATGCTGCCCCTTGCGCTCTGCCTCGCCGTGTTTTGGCCTTGGTTTCACACGGAGAAGAGGTTTATGTGCTCATTCTCTAGGAGAGCTCCCTCCTGCGCTGGCTGGCTGTGGCTCAGCGCGGATGGGGGAGAACGAGCAGGAGAGCAGGGAGTGCTGAGGGGTGGGTGGGTGGATTTAGCATCACCTCGGAAAACTTGGGCAGGGGAGGAAAACCCTGGGGACCTGGTGGAAGGGTCCCCTGGGCACCGGGCACGGCGACACAGCGAGGTTGGCGTGAGAGGTGACGTTTACCGAGCGCGGTGCCTGTAATTTTTGCTATAAATATATCCCTTCTTTATTTTAGGTCAAAGCCATTTACATTCACTCTGATATGTTCTCAGTACAAAACGGTTTGTTGACACCAACGTTAAAGGCTAAGAGACCAGAACTAAGAGATTACTTCAAAAAACAAATAGAAGAGCTATATTCGAGCATCTCCATCTGAAATCACGGGAAGGATCTTCTGAATAATGGACTTCATAGCAATACTAGAATAATACTCAAAAGTACAGAGCCAGAATGACACAGCTGAAATGGATAAGCATCCGAATCTGACATTCGAGCCTTTCATTGTTCTAGGATTTCACCACTAACCATAATTTTCCTTCTTTTTTCCATCAGGCGTGATACAAGTTATTTTTCACTCTATGTAGACAGTATTATGCTAAATTGCCACAAACCACACAGAAGTTTCAATCTATGACCAAGTAAATTATGGAAACTTACCTTATTAATAGCTACAAACATTTCTAATTAAAATAGGGAAAATTTCAGGTATGTCTGTACATAACCTAATACATTAGAAACTAAAATTGTGGGTAATTCAATAATGTGGTCTACCTCAAACCATCGGTGATTGATGGCGAAAGCCTGTTTTCCCTGATCTGGAACTTCCAAGCTGGGTATTGGTTTATATATTAAGTGATAGTTTTTATATTTTCCAGGACATAAATTACATTGATTTTATTTAATCATTAATGACCTAACCAACAATCAGAATAGATATAGGAACAAGTTTCCCACTATTTCTACTTAACAGACCTATCAGTAGATGGCATCTAACGGATTAAACTGAAATTACAAGACGCGGTTAGGAAGCGATAGAATTCCCTCTCTTTCCTTTTCATCCGAACGCAGTTTATACACGGCACGCTGATTTTGCGTTAGGGCCTCCTTCAGCACAGCACGCTCACGGACATCCGAGCTACTCAAACCCAGAAGGCTGCAAAGCGTCGCTGGCTCTGGGGCGTCTGTCTGTGGGAGTTCGCATTAACCCGTACGCTCCCGTCCCTGAGCTGTTACTTTACACGCTGCTAATACTGCGTAGTGCAGTTGGACTAACTCCCTTTCAGAAACAGCGCTAAAGAAACGGAGCACAAGGCTTAAGCTGCGGTTCTGAATGGGGCTTAGCAAAACAAATTGGTTCGGGAGAAAGGCCGGCCTGAGATGCATCCTTTGGCTGGACAGAGGGCATCCTTAGCTGGCCGTGGGAGGGGAAGAGATGCTGCTCTGGAAGCCCGCAGGGGCGGGCAAAAGGCTGTGTTAGCCGTCGTAAGGTGTCACGGGATGGTACAACACTGGACGTGGTTGCAGAAAGCCTTGCTAAGGAAACGGCTTTATGTTCAGACGTCTGGAAGCCTCAGTTCCCGCTGTCATCCCTTCCAGTGGCTTCTCTGCAATTAACGGCAAGTAGTCGGGACAAAACCAGAGATTTCGCAGCCGGCTGCAGCCATTTGAAAGGGGACAGGTCCCATGGGAAGGGGAACAGACGTGAGAGCGCGCTCCTGAAATAAAGCACGGTACAAAACAATGAGAAAACTGTAACGTCAGGCTGCTGGAATACTTGGCCTGTCGGTGGCTTCCTTCTGCTAAACAGGGTCTGAAATACCTACGTGTATTTTAATAGCTGCTGTTCGTTGCACCAGTGCGTACTAGCATGGAGCTGTGCCTGCTAGATCATCTTTGCTAGGACAGTGAAAGCACACTTCTTTTCTCTTTCAAACTGGAATCCACTGTAGACTTTTGAGGCTAAAAGTTTAAATTTTTAATCTAAAGGATCTCTTGTTTTCCCTCTGAAATTCCATTGCATGCTTCAACATGAAATAAATTGAATTAATGAGTTAGTGTTACACAAAGACTGACTTATTGCAGTAATTTCAGAAGAAAATGATACAAAGCAAACCATATCAGCTAACATAATCACTCATCTCGAGAACATAGTGATTTGATTTATCAAACGTGGAAGGATTTGTCTGAATTCCATTTTGCGCCCAACTCCCCTCTTGGTTCCAGTCCAATGACTCATATCAGTCCAAAGCAAGTGAAAAATACTGCTCCTGTGATTGATGGTGTTGTACATTCATTTTCCACCAATGTGCGCAGCAACAGCATCCCTGGGGAATTTGCGTCTGCCACATCTACGGAGGACAGGAATTACTGCACAAAATCTGGCTCTTTAGGTTAAGTCATAAAGGGTTTTCATCTCTGCGGAGTCTAGTTCATCTCCTTTCTGTCTCAGCCAGGAGACAGTCATTACATACGCACGCTCCGAAGCAGTGAGAATTAGTACAATTTCCTGTTTTAATGCAACATACTTCCAAAATTAAAAAAAAATAACTAGTCATCTAAGTAAGTACAGAAAAGCTGTTTGCCACTGACCTTTTTCGACCACATGAATTTAATTTACTTTTCTCCTAAGATGATTTCCGTTTACCAGACTTCTTTAGTTAACTAAACTCTGACTTTGTATAAATGTAGAAGATCCCAGCACGAGTTTATTTACGGCTTAGATGGCTGTTATTTTAAGAATATAATGCTGAGGAACAGGTCTCTGCTCTTCTTTTGGTATTTGATGCAAAGTGTCAGATGCACTAGAGCCAAAGATATGAACACCAAACGAGTAAGACAGAAAAAATACAGACGCGGCCACACTAGGATGATGCAAAATTTGGGAGCAATTGTGGTGTCACACCGAAAGTGTGAATACTTTCCGAACTTGTGAAAAGCTGTATAAACAAACGGAAAGCTCTCTTGAATACTTTCTTGTGTAATCAGATTTTCCTCCGCAGGTCACCCTCTCACCATAATCACCATAACAATGTTGTGAGAGATTAAAACCTGAACACGTGTGTAACACACGGGCTAAGCACAAACGTGCTTCTCCTCAAATTCCAGGAATATTTGTTCTGCATTGAGCCTTCTCAAACTGAAATACTTCTTGTGACCACCAAGGAAAAATCCCCAGGGCTGTCCAATAACCAGTTTGTTGATTTTTTTATGACAACTAATTACAAAATGAATTTATAATATTCATGCTGTTGAAAGAGCTGAGACTCAAGTGCCGTTGCATAAGCAGCAACGCAAGTTAGCCATCTCTGTAAAAAGCCCTACGAATGGCTTCTGGGTGACTGGTTTTAACTAATCACTCTGATCTGGGGGTTCATTCCGCAACCAATTAATGAAAAACCACAGCAAGAGCGGGGCCAGGCAGGAGGCCGGTACCTCAAAGCACCGGGTGAGCCAAAGCCGTTTGCACCCTCTTCCCCGCAGGGTTACGCTGCCGCTGGCGTGCTGCGGGGCTCTGTGCTCCCACACCAAGCACCCCTCCAACATCACTGGAAGGCTCTCTCCAGTGCTCACATAAAAAAAAGAATAAAGTACCTTTTCCAAGCAGAGAATGTTGCTTGGTCGTGTATTTTGTATGTTCTTTGCTCAATATATCGCACAGAGAAAATACGGTTCTGCCACAGAAATGGTCAGACAGGAGCGTGAGCAGAAACCACACCGGTCTCAGCGCCGCGCTGGCAGGAAACGCGCAGCGTTGTTCTGTCCTGAAAGGCAGAACTGCAGGTTAAGGTGGTTGATACACATCAGGTGAGAAAGGTGGCGAGGTGTTATTGGTAAAAGACCTTGTCTGCAATCTGTCGTTGCTGTTAGTAAGTATATATCAGCATCAGTAAAGCCCAGTGTCATTTTTGCCAGGAATATGAAATTCTTTCATAGAACAGAAAATAACCTGACTTAATCTTCTGGAATGAAATTAACTATAGATTTTTTTCTTTTTTCTTTATTTTGTATGTGTTAAAAGCACAAACTGGCAATCTGTTTGTAAATAAACTGCTACAAGATGAATGTAACTGGGAAAGAATATACTATTTTTGCATGGTAACAGATGACTTAAAAGACCTCTTGATGCCTTACAGAAAACTGGGAGAAGCATTTTATTTAGAGGCAATTCTGTCTGTGTACTTTTTGTAGCTTTAGCTCACTCTGGGTTTGTCTGTGGAAAAAAAAAATAAGATAAATCAGAACTAGATCTTTGTTTCTTCTTGGAACTGACATTCTTGGAACTATGCACATTCAGTGGTTTCTACACCACCTTTACTCCTGTGAAAGGGTGAAGCTGAGGCTGTGTTTTTCGGAGGAGAAATCTGAATGCTTGTAATCTGGGAGGGAAAAAGTTTCAGAGCTCTGGAATTGTTCCAAAATAGAATGTTTTCTGAGGCATCTAGAGCCCCTTTAAGCCCTTTGCTTCATTTCAGCTTTTCGTTATGTATGTTAGCAAAGTACAAGCAGCGAACAAATGGGCATTTTCCTGAGTGTTGCCTATTCTATTTTCAAACGAAAGTGACGGGGTTGAAATATAACATATACATTTGTGTAAAAAAAAAATAAATAACCTTAACTGTAATTAAAGATTTTTCCATTTTGGTATATTAGCATGTATATCAAAAAGTCATCTATGGAAACTTTTGTAAAGAATTAAATTGTCACATTTCTCAAAGCGGCTCATAAGATTTTTCTCGTGGACTGACAAACAATAAAAGCTCTTTTATCAAACCCGTTGCTACCCCAGCGCTCTGTCCTCTCACTCGGTGGGAAGTGGTCCAGGACGTGTGCCTGTGCTAAACCTGGTGTGAAAAAGCAAACAAACAACAAAAAAAAGTAAAATCACAACCAAAGGAATCTTGGAACCCGAGATTGATGTTATCAATCTGCCATGAAAAAAGAAGTAATTGTTGCAAAGTTCTCTGCAGACGCAGCAGTCTTCCTGTGATGGCTGAAATTGATTTTAATTCAATAATAATATAACCGAATGTACATGCTTGATTAATATGTACTGACAATTGGGAATGCATAGTATTTTTTCAGACTGTGTGTCTAAACCAATAAAGTTTAAAAGCGTTCAGCCTCCATTCCCGTTTGTGCGCACCCGCACCTCGCCCTGCACCGGGAACCCCGTAACGCCTCGGATGTCTCGTGTGAACGAAGCGATCGGATCCCCCTGCTCTATAAACCGAAGCTGAAACACGAGGTCTCATCCCTAAAAGGGCCGTAACTGGGGCAGTCTCGGTAGTGAGGAGCAATATAAACCCGAATGCACCAGGAAGAGCATGAGCCCCCCGTGCGAGCGGCAGCAGCCCCGGCGGGGCCCGCGGCGGCACCAGGCAGGGCGGTCCGCGGGCCCTGTGCCCTTTCACCGCGCCTCAGCCGCCCGTGTCTGCTTCGAGCAGCCGCCGGGTCTCTGTGCCCCTGGCGTCGGCCTGGGGCCCGGCC